>JAVTVY010012843.1:0-51167 GCA_036873755.1 Hanleya hanleyi
TGGAATAAATACAACAGATTACTGACATGTACGTATACTTAATTCTTCGCTATACTACAGTTAGTGCGACATTAACGGGTTCTTGAGGGTTCTCCTGTAACTTCTGTTTGTTTCGAATAGCATAACAAACTAGGCCCATGGGTTTATACAGGGATCTATTATTCTGGGTATTTCATTCAAATACATCAACCTACTGACTTGACTGTATAGCACTGGCGTGTACACGCCGATCTTGAGTCTTGGAGGTGGCCCAATTTCGGCCAAGACTCTGGTTGCACGGCGCTGCAATATGATATATTTTCATAAATTTAAGGGTCCACTGCATGCATTACAACGTTGTTGTTGTAGACACGGGTTGGTGTCATGTTAAAAAAAAAACAGTATCTCGGAAATGAATCAGAGGAACGTCAAACTTAACACTTAATTCGGGTTGCCCTTGTGCAATTAACCGGTCAATATTTAAATAATACACGGAGGAAATAAGCAATCAGAGATTGCCTAATTGTATGCCCCCCCAAACCCCGCCTTCCCCACCATTCCGCTTTAGTCCAACACTGCCCGGCCATTGTTCTGTCCTGTATTAACCGAGATCCAACATGGACAAATATATTTCCCAGTCAGTCAGGTTTGAGGAACCAAGGGCCACAACTCTTGAAAATATAACAGAAATGCAGAGAAACTTCATACTGCACAACTATTGGGTAGCGGTCACGCAAATTTCATACTTGTCCATACAATATTAACCGAGATCGAGCCCGAGCAAGTTCCAAGTAACAAAGATTTCAAGAACAAAAGGGCCATAACTCTTGAAAATATACGCGAAACACGGAGAAACTTCATGCTAAACAACTACAAATCACTGACCACATATCATGCAAACTTCATAATTGTCCATACAATATTAACCAAAATCCAGCTCGGACAAGTCCCAATTCACGGAGATTTCAGGAACAAAGGGCCATAGCTCTTGAAAATATAGGCGAAACGCGGAGAAACTGTACGCTGCACAACTATGGGGCACTGACCACATATCATGCAAATTTCATACTTTCCATAAAATATTAACCAAGATCCAGCCCGGACAATTTGCATTCATGGAGATTTCAGGAACTCGGAAAAACTTTACGCTACACAATTATGAGGCACTGGCCACATTTCATGCAAGTTTCAATCCTGTCGATCAAATATTAATCGAGATATTGCGCGGAAGAGAAATTCGTTCGGGTAGACGGATGGACTGACGCACGGACAGAAGGACAAAGCAATCGCTATATGGCCCCCCTCTAATTAGGGGGCATAACAATGTTAAACATTTGTGAACTGATTTTTTCTCTGATTTCAAAATCTTTGAAAAATTTTCACACCTGGTTGGCATCAATATTGCATCTACTAATACGCAAGTATATGTTTGCGAAGTTTGAGCTTGATGTGATTTGCTATTTTCAAATTATTTCAACTTTTGAAAAGTGATACAATTTGTTACAAAAACAACAATGTCACACTACAATTCTAACCGACCATTAAGGGTGTAGATCACGATCATTTCTAATCTATCACCTTCAGTGATAACTTGTCAAGCTGGCAGGCAACGTGGACCTTTTTGGTCGAATTTTTAGGTTGATAACCCGTGTCATTTATTATGAGTATGATTTTGAAAATGGCGATCTCTCTGATGAGCCATGCATCCCACAGTGGCCATGATGCTTTTGTGTAAATTTCATTTACATATTTTTAAGGCGTTGACCGTGAAGTTGGTGTGAGGAAATACATGTAAGTTGAAAACAAGAATGAATGGGTTGAATATAATTTTTAAGTGGAAACTGGATAACGTCTTTTTGGCCTGATGTCGAAGGAGAGGAGAGGGTTGAGAGGGGAAATATCCCTGGAGGTTCATCTCTACCGTAAGGCATTTTTGTAGCCTTATGGTGGAAGTGAATAGGGATTTATTCATGAGAATACCATGTACGCATAATCTTCTGTCCATGGAGACCCCTCTGCTATCCACCCATTGAATCTGACGGGCCCAATTTTTTGTCCGTTGTAGGCTCCAGTCCTACTCACTTTGGAACAGCTATACACATAAATGGTTAGAACTGTCGTGACAGATATCGATGCTATGATTATTTTTATCGTATTTTGAGGTGTCTAGCCAATTTTTGTATGAAATTCAGCCTGTTTTGAAGAACTCCATAAATGACATTGTCATTGCCCCATAAGCACATGGAAATAACCACGATCTACTCCCTTAATTAAAAAAAGTATATATATAAAATAATGACACCGTGGCTCCAATCCCAGAAGATTATTCAATATGCCAATATGTGTCGTCGTTGTTGTTGCAATATGCCATTTCTGGTTTTATTCGCCAAAGTTCACCAGATACTTGCTAATCTTTGGCGTTTGCATTAATTTTCAAGTCGATTGTGTTCCCTGGAGTGCAGGCGCAACATGTTCCGTAAATTTCACGTCACAGGTAGGCATATAACCTTGGGTAGAACATTTTAGAAATGCATACTGATGTAACTTCGGACTGGTATATGTTCACTGCTTTTGTGACTTTCTTTATGTGATTACACAGGGACCGCAATGTTAAAAGTCACATCTTAGATAACACCAGTCCAACATTTAACATGGCCGGTATGGAGTTTAGCCACCTCCCCAAATGTGCTCCGCGGCTCCTGTTACACGAATATTTAAATGTATTAAATACAAAGAGGATAGATGTGACAGTTTGACACTAGAGTCCTTTATTATCTCTACTATGGGAATCGAACAAATAATATTTTTCATCACAGAAAATTACAGCTGTTTTAAAGGATCTTAAACAAAGAATACACTCAGAGTGATTTTGCAGTAACTGGGCCATAGCAGTTTCAAATGTCAAGTAGTAATCAATAGGTGCAGTCACGTGAGGTGTTCCAGGTAGTGTTGATGACAAGGTGAAGTTTCAAGTGTTCTCAAGATCCTGTATCCATCACCAACACTTATGTTTGTTTATGTATGAACCCGTCTCAGGCAAATACTGGATGTATCACAAATTGGTTTCATTTTTAGTTTTCTGAATCTGTGAAAAATGTTAGCCACATTCTTTGCTATGTGCGCCGTTTGCGCGCAAAAAAACTGAGTTATAGTGAATATATCAAGAGACAAGTCGAGTTCCCAAATAAAAATGTTAAATTATTGAGCAAATCATTGTTGTGGTGTCGAAAACCGATATACTCAAGATTGCTGGAATGCTGCGGACAAACGGTAAGCGCAACGTCGATGTTAGCTGCCCGTGTTAGCAAGGCACAATTTTCTTTGGATTAAGATACTCACTGGAAAGGTTATAACCAGCCTGTGTTCTCCGAAATAAAACGTAGTCGTTGAACTTGTTCTGGTTTCGTTTTCGACATGTCATAGCTTCACATGGCTTTGGAATTGAAGATGTTGCCAGATATGTACAGTCGATAGAAATTTAGGCTGGTTTCATCAAATCGTGTCACTGAAGCATGTGTCAGTGAAGTTTTTTTTATCCATTAGATTTGCCTTTCAAGTCAATCATGCGCAAATCAAGTGTTGAACATTGGTGTCTTCATAACCCAGAGCGAGATCGAACAAGAGTGAAACGAGGTAGACCAGCCTAGCTATCCGAGTTCGATCCGCGAATCCAAATTTTAATTTAGCTGAGTCATACATGAGCCAGTGTTGATCCAAAATCGATTCAAATGTTCAATATTATTTTGGTTAATCTACCTTGATGAGTCTCAATACAATTACAATATAAGACAACGCTAGCTCATAAGAGCTAATATATCTGAGCATAGCTATAGAACCTTTGCTGTGTAGGTGGGATAAGTATAAGAAAACAATAGAAAAATCACAAGGAAAAATTGTGAAGATATTAAATATCTTCAAAAAACATTTTAAAGATATAACGAAGCAGCTGGTTAAATGTCCAAATAATCGTGAGATAAGAAGAATGTTTATCTCAACAAAGAAAAAAGAGGAAACAGCATGAAAAGGTGGTAAAAGATCAAATTTATGACAAATTTGAAACCTAACAGGATTATAATCCTAAAGAATACTGGAAAATACTTACCATTTTAATGGAAAGAAATAAGGAGGAACTAGATCTGCCACCAGAATTTCATGAACAACTTTTTAGTCATTTCCAAGAATTAAAACTCACAACATACACAGATAAAGCATCACAGGATCTAATTAATGAGCTTAAAATTAAAGAAAACAACCAACAATCTAATCCTATCCTGGACCGCCATATTAAAAATAAGAAAACACACATGCACTGAAAAACCTATGGTCTTGACTACATATCTAATGAAATGTTAAAATATGGCCAAGACCTCACATTGTCACCCCTCGTTAAACCTTTCGACAATGTATACAACAGTGGGATAATCTGAGATTCTTGAACTGAAACAATTACATAAGGGGGAGGATAAATTAGAATCACAGTACTATAGAGACATTACAATATCTAGTTGCCTAGGCACATTCTTTTCTAGTGTACTGAAAAAATATTCGGTGACAATAATCTCCTCCCAGATAACCAATCTGAAGATATCATGTTACACGGGTTTACCTGCATTCATGTCCATAGCGCCACCAAATAAAGACCAAATACCACGAAAAACAAGCAGGTGAAATCTAAAGCCCAAGGGAGATGGCACATAATGGAAAAAAAGTCGTTCAGACGAAATCCTGAGAGAGGTTTTCATATGCTCTGACTAAAGCGTCACCTAGTGGTGAACAGAGGCTATCAAAACACAATCAGACAAATTTTGCCGGCCTAAGGGGTAAGCACACACAGTCTGACCCGAAAATGTTTCAGAACTATTCACGTTCAAAGTCGTGGCGGCGGCGGATCCGCCGGAGTCGTTCCTCATGAGAACATAAGAGCATACACTTTGTGGAAATGCTCTATAATAATGAGTAACTAAAGAACAGTATAACAAGTTACCCGGTCATTTCTGGAACTTATTTCTATGGAACTACTACAGAGAAGGGTTTTTTTTACGGAATCAGTTACCTTTCCTCACCCTTCATAACAAAGCAATACAGAAATATATATACGAAGATCTTCTGTATGGCTTTTCGTCATGCATTCGCTCTTATTTTTGTGACCAGTATGAATTACCACATCTTTTTCTTCCAAAGATACTTAACCCTCATTTATCGAATTTCATAATGACCATCCGGTTGGACATTCACAACAGTGATCTATCCATGTTCGGTCTGATGGCCTTCCGTTACACAGCTATCCTGACACACTGACCACCAATATGTATTTTCATCAGTAAAACTTTTCGCTGATCACTATCTACATGACGGCATGGGGTCTCTCGTATCTTTTTAGATCTTTCCTTGGCGCAGCTATACGAGCATATTGAACATATGTATGGCTAAACACCAGTATGAGTTCTCTGATGTCTCTTCATATTGCTTTTATCTGCACAACTATACGGACATAATGAACATTTGTATGGCTTTTCGCCAATATGTGTTCTCTCATGGTAAATGAGAAGGCCTTTCTGGGCACAGCTATATGGATGGCTTTTCACCAGTATGAGTTCTCCGATGTCTCTTCAGAGATTTTTTTCTGTGCACACAATGAGCATTTGTATGGCTTTTCACCAGTATGAGTTCTATGATGTTCTTGCAGACTGCTTTTAACGGAGCAGCTGTACGGGCATATGGAACATAAGTATGGCTTTTTCACCAGTATGCGTTCTCTGGTGTTTTTGCAGATTGCTTTTATAGCAGCAGCTGTACGGGCATATAGAACATATGTATGGCTTTTCACCAGTATGCGTTCTCTGATGTTTTTGCAGATTGCTTTTATCGCAGCAGCTGTACGGGCATATAGAACATATGTATGGCTTTTCACCAGTATGAGTTCTTTGATGTTTTTGCAGACTGCTTTTATCGTCGCAGCTGTACGGGCATATGGAACATAGGTATGGCTTTTCACCAGTATGAATTCTCTGATGTGTTTGCAGACTGCTTTTATCGGAGCAGCTGTACGGGCATATAGAACATATGTATGGCTTTTCACCAGTATGAGTTCTCTGGTGTCTTTGCAGACTGCTTTTAACGGAGCAGCTATACGGGCATATAGAACATATGTATGGCTTTTCACCAGTATGAGTTCTCTGATGTCTCTGCATATTAATTTTCTTGGTACAACTATACGGACATAATGGGCATTCGTATGGATTTTCGCCGGTATGGTGTCTCTCATGGTCTAGCTTATCACTGATCTGGTCAGAATGTTGTGTTTCTAGGATATGTGTCAAGGAGATGGTGGTTGGGCTGGAACAGCTAGTGTTCAGCAGAGTATAATTTCTGCATACATTATTGACCCGATACAGATTCACAGGGAAAGGTTTTTCCACCGGAGTTGTATCATCCTCAAGTCTGGTCTGCTCGGTATCACTGCATGTGCCCGGACACTCCTGGAAGATCAAAACAATCAGTCTAGTTATCATGATTGGACGGGGAAGAAATGGCTATTTTACATGAGTGGGTGGGTGAGTACGATTTAACGTCTTTTTCGATAATGTTTCTCTCATATCAAGACGGTGCCTGCATGGGCCAGGCCACGAGAGTGCTCATAGTTCCTTTTATCCTGGATACTTATCAGCCCAGCCAGTAAAGTGTCCGGTCAGCTATCCAAGTTTGGCCTTGGCTATTTTATGTACATTTTTCTGGAGCTACTTATGTTACTAGGTGAGGTGAGTGGGTGGTCGTTTAAGGGATATAGGGTTCATACTCCATGTAAGAATCACGAGGCAATGCATACACTAGCCAAGTCTGGGAACGACAATGTGTCTAGACTTGTGCCTTTTCAGCTGCCCTAAGACTTCCAACATGAATTATCCACCGGATACAGTGGATGGGTCAAAATTATAAGAATATGTAACAATTGAACGTCTGCGGGATAGTTTCTCAATATTGAGACGCGATTCAATTTGCTATATCCTTGTGTAGTGTTGACAAATCAGTATGTCACGGTCTTCTTCGTGGTCAATATTTGACCAGATAATGTATGTTTGAAAGAGTTGTCTCCTGTGCTATATCTGTTGCATATAACATACACGGGATACATCTGGTATGACTTACTTGTTTAATCGGTCTATGTAAAAGGATCTTCTGTATTGGCTGGTCATTTGCATGAACATCAAATTCGACCACGGGCTCTTCTTTTAT
Source organism: Hanleya hanleyi (assembly GCA_036873755.1). Taxonomy (NCBI): domain Eukaryota; kingdom Metazoa; phylum Mollusca; class Polyplacophora; order Lepidopleurida; family Hanleyidae; genus Hanleya; species Hanleya hanleyi. The sequence continues at coordinate 7,213 of JAVTVY010012843.1, forward strand.
TGTTACATGGTGGTGTATCCCAGCTTGGATCCCCAATTCCTCCTTCAAAGACATATTCTTGGTTCTTTGGCTCCCTAATTCGTCCTTTATCACGGATTCGTCCGTTTGGTCAACATCCTCCGGTTTTACTGATACATCTTCCATTTCTTTTCCCTATGGAACTAATGCGGTCTTGTCTGAAAAGACACAATACCCTTTTTAACAATTATTTTTCTCTCCGCTCGAAACATGTAACACTACGTGGATTTTCTGTCCATATTCTATATATATGGACAGAGAGATACAATCAGGTGTTTGGTTAGACGAAGACCTACCAATAATCTATCTTAACTCATGCGCAACACGAGCACAGGGGAACGGTTATTCTGGAGTTTGTGGAACATTTGCTCAGCATCATCAGCGGACATCTTGAAGCGGTAATAGAGAACAGACCATTCTCCGTTGAGATGTTGATAATGTATGGTGCTGGTGTTTTAATACATACGGGAACTGGTCAGTCAAATTGGGAAGCTTTCCAGTCAATCACCAGTTGCACACTGAAGATCATAGAATGTAATCCTTCAAAGGATATCACCAATACTAAAATTTGACAATGATAAAATAGATAAAAGTTAACTAGTCATTTTCAAAATGCTTCTGCTTCATCGTCCGTGGCATATGTTATATGAAGTTGGAAAAAAATCCTTCAGGATGGACAGACAGACAGGGCGGGCAAAGCAATTTTTAAATGATTTAATGATCTTTAACCTGTTCACATCATGAAACTGCAGATTGCTCACAGCTTACATACATTACATAAGGTAAAATACAGACAGAAATCTTGATCAAAATATCCCACCTCGTCTATCGACGGTGTATACTGCCGGAAGTTATCATTACCCATACGCCAATTCCACCGTTGTGTTTGCATTGTTGATCACTAGTGACGTAAAGGCATCCTGACATGCGCATTATGCTTATATCCTTTCAAAATCAACCGTTGTTCCTTGCACGTATATCCGCAAGAAACGTAGAGAAAAGTCGGATATGAAGTGTTAGGTAACACGGGGTAACTTTGACAGTGGGACAACTTTGACAACTTTTTGTTTTAGTTATATTAGCATATTGTTACAGTTCATAGACAGTTATCTACCTTTATATATAAGATGCTGTTATCTGCTGAGGTACCAGGGAGTAGGTGGCCAGCCATGTGACACTCTTCATAAGATGACCACTTAACATGTAGTTGGCACTGGTGTAACTGATAAAAGTTTGACACAAACACTTCTATGGTGAAGTGCTGCAATGTTTTGAGTTTATAGTAAAAATATACTCAATATTTTAGAAGTACTAATCATTTATATAGTAGCTTTATCCAGTTCTTTCTTCTGGCCACTATTTTCAGTAATTTTGTGTATTTGGGGTAACTTTGACACCACGTTCACCATTGATTCCCATGATGATGTCAAAGCTACCCCAGCTCAACAGTCAAAGTTACCCCAGCTGGTTTGCTATGACTTTGATGATGCATGTAAATGTTATCCCAGGGCATTCACCATGGGGTAACATTGACACATGTTCTTCTTTTTCAAATTTACATGCAATAAATATCTGTGGTTATCACAACAATAATTTGAACAGGTCCAAATGTATCCAGTGTGGACTCTTAATGGTACCCAGTGTTGACACAGTGTGGTTCTGGTCTCCAAATCAGATTGGAGATAAAGTTGTGTCAAAGTTACCCCGTTTTACCTTAATCCAGGACAGTATCGTATTTCCAGTAGGTGATGAAAATAATGACAACGTATGCTCGCTTTGCCAATATAGTTTTTTCAAGGACTTCTATCTTGGTGGGGATGAACAATATGTTATCAGGTCATCTTGTCGATTTTTAATGATTTCCTGATTCTGGGGTCACAGTGAGTTTGACCTTGACCTTAAACTTTGGTACATGACACATCGTCCCCTTGATATATCCACAGATACAAAAAAAAACTCGAGACTTGATTTTGGGGTCACAGTACCATTGACCTTGTTCTCAATTTTGGTGTGTGACACATAGTCTCCCCCTAATATATCAACTGTCTAAAAAAATGCAACTATTACAAATTTCCTGATTTCGGGGTCACAATGACCACTCTTTCTATAATTGAACTTGACCTCAGTTTGGTGCGTGTTTATCGTCACCACCCCCTACTGACACAAAAAATGTAATTTTTAATTCCTCTGGTATTCGGGTCATCGCGACCTTTTCCGCCACATAATTCCTTTCACAAAAAGGGTTTCAATGATTCGTGTTTTCAGGTCACATTGTTCTTTGATCTCTGACCTCGACCTCAATTCTGCTGCGCAACACCTCGTCTCCACCTAGTCCTAGTGTAAGTTGCAACTGGGAATAAATAACTGTCATAGATAGAGATCGGACACGAACGTAGCCATGTTACATGGCTTCGTTCTTTTCTACTACATCATACGCCTCTCAATGAAATTACATGTACACTCCGGATCATACGACTCCATGGATCAATCGGCCCCATTCGGCAATAAAACAACCCCTCACAGCTCTCTGGCCATTTGTTTTATCGAGTTTGACAAAGAGTTTGATTGTGGTGAAGAGCTCACTCGTCTGCAATCAGTCTTCAAACATCCAAGACAGGTTGAACTTCCATTATCTTCGAATGGTCAGTCACGTGATCCACGCGACATGTTGCTGATCACGTGATACGTACGAATATAATGGCAGAGACTTCAACCGACCGTTGATGTTTGAAGACTGATTGCAGACGGATGAGCACTTCACGGCAAACAAACTCTTTGTCGAACTTGATAAAACAAATGGACAGAGAGCTGGAAGGGTTTATTGTAGCCAAGTTGACATGGCTTTGTTCATTCCTTTACTACGCCATGATGCCTCTCAATGAATTTACATGTAAACTTCGGGATCACACGGCTCCGTGGGTCGTTCGGCTCTATCCGGCAATAAAACAACCCCTCCCAGCTCTCTGTCCATTTGTTTTTTCGAGTTCGGAAAAGAGTTTGATTGCCGTGAAAAGTCCATCCGTCTGCAATCAGTCTTCGAACATCAACAGTCGGTTGAATTCTCCGCCATTATCTTCATACGTGTCACGTGATCAGCAACGTATCGTGCCTACGTGACCGGCTGTACAAAGATAAAGGCGGAGAATTCAAGCGACCGTTGATGTTTGAAGACAGATTGCAGACGGATGAGCTCTTCACAGCAATCAAACTCTTTGCCGAACAAATGGACAAAGAGCTGGGAGGGATTGTTTTATTGCCGGATAGAGCCGAACGACCCACGGAGCCGTGTGATCCCGCAGTTTACATGTAATTTCATTGAAAGGCATCACGGCATAGTAAAGGAATGAACGAAGCCATGTCAACTTGGCTAGCACGAACGGTTCAATGATTTTCTAGTTTGTAGGCCAGACCATGTTGACACGCGTCCAATTTACCCAAATACGCCTCTGTCCCAAGAGTAGTCCAATAAAATAGATCGTTCAGGCTCTTGTTTAATATGCTGGAGTTATTGGGAGCCAGAACGTCCTATAGAAAATGTCATTTTGTCCATAGGAGCCACGCTGACCACCACAACGACCCCTAAAAATTCACTGTTTTTGTCGAAATACAGCAATGCCATGTCTACTCACCATGCAAAAACCGTTCTCCGGGATGTTTTCATCCAATTCGCACCACTAGTAATTGTGGATGGGTCCGCAATAAATTATATCAAACCGTCAAAGTTAGTGTGTCGTAAATTCAGCAGCCAATTTCTCCCCTGGAAGCATGGCTTCCTCATAGTACAACGACAAATAATAGAATGGGAGCGAGGTCACATACACCACGTGACACTGCCCGCGATCAACTTTCACATGCGAAATGGACTACCACTGACTCTGATGAGGAACAAAAAGGGGCTAATGCCGCTTTGAAAACTGGTGCCAATGAACAAAAGGTAACGTACCGCTTTCCGTTACACGACTACATGCCCCAAAACTCAGTCTCTGCAGGCAGAGCTACAGGCAATGAGCATTGTCTGACCTACTGAACAGCAAAGCAGCATACAAGCTGAGTGTATTTGGGAAACAACCCTCTGCTGGGAGATCGCACTGTGATCACTCGGGAACAGGTTATTTCGAACTGATTAAACCCCAGAGGTACACAACTCGAATTTTAATCACATAATTTATATTTTTGGGGCATTTTAACCCAAGCCTAAAGATGTTTTGTTTACTAGAATGGTTTAACGGAGATTTACTATCGACGAAGATAGCGAGAAGAAGAACATGGTCGGGTGAGACATCAAATCGAAAAATCCGGGAATTTTTTTGACTTTCTGGAAAATCCGGAAATCCGGATATATCTGGAATACTACAATCTCTGTACTTAATATTTGAAAAAAGAAAAATTTGGCAACTTTTGATTAATATAATATTTTGTTTATTGAAATATCGAGTTTGTATAGGCCTATTGAAATATTGACACCCCTACGGAGCGCGATATTCGTTAGAATGAAGTAGAGTTATTCCAACAATATATTACCGTTGTACGCCCTCACTTCACAGGCATATTTCACCGTATCCCCCTCCTCCCCCTCCCCCCCCAATATGACACGTTAGGATTTTCTCGCGGGAAGCTGGTGTCGCTTATTGATTTGCAAATGACAGCCCCTTTTTGTTCCCCGTTCCTGTCAGCGCTTGTTCATTTCGCCTACCGCTGGCTGTGTCACGTGGTGTTTGTGACCTCGCTCCCATTCTATTATTTGTCGTTGTACTATTAGGAAGCCATGCTTCCAGGGGATAAATTGGCTGCTGAATTTACGACACAGTAACTTTAACGGTTTGATATAATTTATTGCGGACCCATCCACAATTACTAGTGGTGCGACTTGGATGAAAACACACCAGAGAACGGTTTTTGCATTCTCGATTTCGAAGTCTTCAAGTCACGCCCTTCGCGAGATTCTCGTTTGGACTTCAAAGCGAGGTCAGGGGAGCACATGACGCGTGCTTGGGTTACATGCGCTGATGTTGCTGTTCATTTACGGGATTATTATTTTACACCAACATGCCGAAACGAAGCATTCCTGATAACAGCCCTGATGAGGTGAGTTCACACATGGCCTAAAACTTCCATACCTCTCCTTCTCTGTTAGTGTTGAGTTCCATACAAAATAATAAAAGGCATAGTTTCGTTGTTAAAATATGTTGTTGTTTTTGCGATGTTCAGTACAGACTGTGACAGTGAGTGGTTGTTCAGTGGGGGTAGGGGAGGGGGGAGGGGGAGGGAAAGACGGCGACGAGCACATTTGCCTGGCTTCTGGGATATTGGATGGTAGACGGCTACGTATGAATTATAAAAATTAAATTTACATAATTTTCTTTTTTCAAACTTTTTTTTTCCTACATTTTTTCCCTTCATCTTTGACTCAAATAAGAGAGCATTCACTATTTATCTTGAGAGAGAGCGGGGGGCGAATTGGGTTGGTAGCTGTAGGTTATGGATGCCCCCCCCCCCCTTTTCATCTAGCAAGTTATTGATGATCCCCTTTCCTTCCCTGTCAGTTACAAATGACCCTCAATCCATTCAAGTTTCCATTGTTGACAAGCCAAGTTACTATAGATTTTAATTAAGATTCTCAAAACAAAGTGAAGCCTACGTTCCTGGCATCTGTTTACTACTTCCCTAGTGAACTGACCATCAAAATATATACATTTAAACTTTTGAATACCTTTTCAATTATATTTCCCTGATACCTGAAGGGCTAAAGGGGGACTATAATATTGGCGTCCGTCCGTGCGTCGGTCCTGACTATTTCCGGACTCTTAACTTCTGAAAACCAGAATGGATTTTTTTCCAAATTTGGTATGTGTGTACCTTGCCTGAAGATCTTGCTTTGGATGGTCTGTCACGTCATTTGACCGACAGGTGGTGCCACCTGGGGGTCAAGTTAAGATTTTGTTTCCATACAAGAACTTCTTAAAACATGAACAAGTTCTTTGCAAATCTATTATGTGGGTACCCCTGCCTCAAGATCTTACTTGTGATTTTCATACCGATCCATCTGTATGTTGTGCCATCTGGGGGCCATGCCAAATATTTTGTTCAGGACCAATTTGGTAATTGTGGGTACCTTGCCACAGGAGCTAGCTTCGGATTGCTGTCCATGCCGAATACCGAACGTGACAGTTCCAAGCCAATTCAGTAGTTTCAATGTCGGGGGACTTCAACCGCAACTAGGGTTCTTATTTTTTTTTTTTTTTTGATGTTTGATGAAAATATCAGTACAAAAAATAAAGTAATCATGTTGGGTCTGCAATTCTGATTACCCGCTGCTAGATCTTCACGATATTAGAAAAATAATTCGCAAATGGTCCTTTGGATGGTTCTTAGATGGTTCTCTTAAAGAAACTTTTATATGGTAAATGGTTCATCAGCCATGGTTAAATCTTTGCGAATCATTTTAAAAGGGTTGTTAGAAAAACCTTTAAAGGGCTTCCCTATATGATCCAGTATGGAGTTGATAATATAGGGAACGTTCTTTTGAGAACCTTTCAAAAATGGTTTTCAATGGTTTTTTCATGGCTGATGATCCATTTTACCATGTGGTTCTTTGATTGAAAAACCATCCAAGAACCATCACATCACTCTTTTATTTTGGCATGTTTCTATAGTCGACTACTTACATTCTTCTCATGTTTTCATTGCAGGTGCCGGTTCCATTAAATTTTCGAGGTTTATCGAACCTCACAAATGGTAAACTGAACATACTCCTAAAGAGTTATGGACTTTCCACAAAAGGGAAACGGAAACATAAACTGACTGTTTTGGCATCGCAACTTGGCTTCGCAACTACAGGCTCTGACACAGATGTTGATCCATTTTTACAAATTTTACAACAAGTTGAGAACATGTTCCATGGCTGGACCAAAGATATACGAGGGGTACCAGAAATAAAATTGAATTATATTACTGATAATTTGTTGGCTGCCCATGACATAACTGTTAGAGTAGATCACGGAGAATATGAAGCTTACACAGCTGAATCCATGAAGCGTTACAAGGCATTGAGATATTATGATATGTGGGAATCCGGACACATTGGTGACATATCTTTCAATGGGTTAGCTGGCATAGATGAATTCTCTGCATTGAAATGTAAAGCCAATCCTTCTGGAGATACATCTGATACACAGTATGACGTGATTGTGGTGGTAAATGAAGATGGCACACCTGTTGGTGCATCATGCACTTGTGTCGCCGGATTGGGCGAAGCTTGCACACATGTTGCTGGATTACTCTTTGCTATGGAGGACTTCGTGAGCAGAGGATATAAAAGTCTCCCTGATGAACAAGCGACAACTGAAAGACTGTGCAAGTGGATTGTTCCAAAGGGCACAGCTGTTTCACCCAAGGCAATCAAAGATGTTGCTGTTTGTAAATCAGTGCATGGTAGTAAAAAGAAGAAGAAACGATTTCGAGCAAATGAATTTAATCCTTTAGCAGAAAGCAAACGTGAAGTCAATTTTGACGACCTTGCCAAACTTAGACACAAACTTAGTTTGGAATATCCAGCTATACCTTGGGTGAAGGCTATTGCACCAGCTATGACAGAGAAATACAGACCTGCAGATCATCAGTCAACGAACACTGTACATGTAGGCGGTACTCTGCCAAATGAACTGATGTCTGATGATCCCATTATTGTTCCAGCAAGGGAAGTTGAAGTAAAGGATAAATATGAGGCTTTGACAATTAAAGACAAGTCACAGTTGTTCGTTGCATCTATTGACAAGGAAAATACAAGTTCCCCAGACCCAAAAACATTACCGATTCACTGAAATGGAGTGCGCATGATCATGTTTCGATAGAAGAATCCACAAGAGAACAGTCACGATCAACAAAATGGACATTATATAGACATGTACTACTGACCTCTTCAAATTTCCAGCGGATAGCTGGACGAGTAAATGTGATCCAGAAAGGTGTTCAGACTGAGAAAGGAAATAAGGCCAACATCAACTTGGTCAATGATATTATCAAAGGCACAAAGTTCCAGGGTAATGCAGCAACCCGTTATGGTCAAGCTCAGGAAGGGAATGCTGCTAGACAATACGAAAGGTTCATGAAAGAAAATCATTCTGAATATAAGCTAGACAAGTGTGGGCTTTATGTTCACATGGAGCATGGTTTTTTAGGTGCCAGTCCAGATAGAATTGGCTGCTGTTCATGTCATGGAAGAATCCTTGTGGAAATAAAATGTCCAAAAATATTACAAGATGGAGGTACTGCAGCTGGTATGGATTACATCGAGGATTGCAATGGTGATCTCCGCCTGAAAACAAGTCATGCCTATTATGCTCAGGTACAAGGTCAGATGGCAGTGACCGGAATACATACCCTACATTTTCTGGTCTTCAATGGACAAGATTGTGTTGTCATAGAATTGAACTTTAACAAGGAATACTGGAATGAACTGTATCATAAATTGTATTTCTTTTGTGTATATTTTGTTGCTTCACAATTACTGGGTACATCATCTGGTATGAACACAGGGCTGTTACCCACAGGTCAAAATGGGAGTGTTGAAGAAGTCTTTGATTAGCAATGTGAGTTCGATTACAAATCAGTATCCCTGTGGAAAGTGTGGTCACGTTCTTGAGGAAGTGGACAGTTTGTCGGACAACACAGCAGCCAGTGTTGCATGTGACTGTGCATGTGGTTGCGGCTTGTGGTTCCACTGGCGATGTGTTCGCTATAAGCCAGACGATGACAACAGTGAATGGTATTGTCATGATTGTGTTACAAATTGTGATAGGACACTACCGTAATGGCAGAAGTGCCCATTTTTATTAAATACTGATGTGCTCAAATGCAATAGTAACTCCAGACGTTTCCAGTACTAAGTCAATGATCATGTTATGGTAATCCATTGGGCATTAGGAACTCTCTAAAATAGAGGTTTCTCCAATATTACAGTAACTGAATGGCAATGATGGAATTTTCACACGAGATGAGAAAGCACATATACGCAAATAACAAATTGTCATCTATCCAATTTGTATCAAAATACGTGTAAATCAATTGCGCACATTATGCAAATTAGACAGATGGCAGTTTAGTATTTTCATATCATCTGATGCAAATGTGTGTCCATTCCCGTCTCAGATGGAAATTGAAAATTCCATTTCCATTCAGTTGATGTGAACTAATATTTCCTCATGCCCAACTGATAATGGTGATGTTAAAGGACCACGTATTTTTAGATGGGTAAATGGCCCCAGAACAGGTGCGGTAGAAGTGCCAAATATAAAATTTTACATACAAAGAAATTGTTCAGTTGGCATGGAGTACAATATTATATTATATACTCAGAAAAGTTTCAAGGCACAGTCTCATCAATCTCGAATAACGGAGTCGTGAAGTGGTGCATTCATGCAAAATCGTCCTTTTTGAGGCGAGAAGTTCAAACTCCTCGTATTTCTTCTATTTACATATGAAGATAAACAATAACCAGAACTATCTTGATACAGCACGCTCGATGTTCCAATCTTTAGTCGTAGACCAAATCTGGTTCTGGTTATCGTTTATCTTCATATGTTTACAGAGAACAAGAAGAACTGTTTTCACCTCCGAATCAACTATTTTGCACGAATGCACTACTTTACGACACTGTTCCTTGAGAATCATTAGACTTGGTGCCTTGAAATTTTTCTGAGTTTTCAATATAATATTGTACTCCATGCCAAATGAACAATTTCTTGTAGTGGAAGTATTTTATTTTGGTACTTCTGCATTGCACAGGACTTGGGTCATTTACCCATCTAAAGATACCAGGTCCTTTGCTGGGAGACAACTCCTGATTTCCAGGAATTGCATGAATAATAAGACAGTGTTCATAGTATTTGTATCCAATGGTTAAATTTATGTTGACTAATGTTCATAAAGTGGATGATAAATAAAATGTTAACTGATAACATTCTGATGAAGTTTCATGATCGAGTCCATGACGTTTGATACCCTGTTCGAAATCAATTACTCTGATGTAAAATATCTATAGATCAGATGAATTTTCAAGACGGCTTAGGCAGCATGGTCAATCATGAAGTACATGTATTCTATATGAAATTAATATCAATTGATGATCAAGGGATGATGCATAGCACATAAATGTTACTTTTTATTTTGTGGCAATCACCTTATAACGAAATTAACTGAGTACATGTAATTCATAGGGCTACATGTACTCGAATTGATCATCACATGAAGTCAATAAAACGTATCTACAAATACAATGTTAATATTCTGTTCACTCAATTATCAATGTTATTATATTGGGCTACATTACTTGATGGGGGAAATTGGAAAAAAAGTGATGCATTAAAATCAGGAATTTTGCCTCCCCACACTCCACCTCAATCAGGAAGTGCCTCGTCAATTTTCTTGCTGGCAGTCATTATTTTGTGAAAAATGAAAAAAAAAAATGGTTATGGATGCAGAGCTACAGTCACAAGCCCGAAAATGTGTCGGACACTACTGTCGGCACTGGAATGTGCCACCTCCAGTTTTTATGCGATGTTACCACGCATTTTCGCATTATTTTGATCAATGTTTTCAAAGATGCTAGAGACATAAACTTGATTATCTCACAAGTTGTATCGTAATGGTTAGTCTCCCCTGAACAACTTATACACTCATAAATTTATTATTTTTTCGAGAATTTTTGGGGTTGAAATATATTATAGCTGTTGACGAAACAAATCAATCAGGACTGAATCTGATATTCAGACTAGAGACTTGCGCAACAAATATTATAAACTGTTTATCCAGTCTTTCCGTATAAAGTAGCACTGTTCCTCCAATCCAAAATTTGCACTATCAATATTTAAGCAGGCCTCCACCAGGCGCCGTTGGAGTAAGTGAGCGAGTAGTGGTGTTTAACGTCGTTTTCAACCTTGTTTCAGTCCTATTCCAATGGTGCCTACATGTGCCAGAACACGAGAGTGCTCACAGTTGCTATTACCCTGGACACTGATCAGCCCAGTTAGTATGGGCACTGTTAGAGAGTTAACAAAGAAAAGCCTGTCTGCGTGACTTCAGCTGTGGTTCATATAAATTCACTTTGTCCTAGTATCTATTAACCCACGATGATATTTCAAACTGGTGATAGCTGGCATAATTTCACACATGTCAAATATTTTTCCAGTAGGTACTCCAAAAAAAAGTGTCCTTATACTTAGAATCACATAAAATTTTACAAATATTACATTAAAATATGCCATATATCACCAGTTCCTTTTTGTTCTCTCTTGCAGACCCATGCAAATACTTTATACTGCAAAATTTACACAACCAAAATCCTGATTCAGAAATAAAGAATTCATTCACTGACTTTCAGGAAAGGGTCCTGGAAGTTCACTAGGTAGGCACAAGCTTTAAACATGTTAGTAGTGTACAAAGGCTGAATGGTGTATGCTTTCACCCGGATGTAACTATGACGTCACAGGGGTCACTGAGGTCAAGTGTGGAACCAAGATGGCGGCATTGGCGGCCATGTTGTACAAGATGGTGGTGTACAAGATGGCGGCTTGGCGGACATGTTGTACAAGATGGCGGTGTACAAGATGGCGGCTTGGCGGCCATGTTGTACAAGATGGCGGTGTACAAGATGGCGGCATTGGCGGCCATGTTGTAATACAAGATGGCGGTGTACAAGATGGCGGCATTGGCGGCCATGTTGTAATACAAGATGGCGGTGTACAAGATGGCGGCATTGGCGGCCATGTTGTAATACAAGATGGCGGTGTACAAGATGGCGGCATTGGCGGCCATGTTGTAATACAAGATGGCGGTGTACAAGATGGCGGCATTGGCGGCCATGTTGTAATACAAGATGGCGGTGTACAAGATGGCGGCATTGGCGGCCATGTTGTAATACAAGATGGCGGTGTACAAGATGGCGGCATTGGCGGCCATGTTGTACAAGATGGCGGTGTACAAGATGGCGGCATGAGAAAAACGTATAAAAAGAGGTGATTTTAGTGGATTGGGTGTATTCATTGCACTACCTTGCGGAGCTCTCTGACTTACCTGACCTGCCTGACCAGCCTGCCTGCCTGCCTGCCTGCCTGCCTGCCAGCCTGCCTGCCTGCCTGCCTGCCTCACCTCTAGCCAGCCAGCCAGCCAGCCTGCTTGCCTGCTTGTATGAGCTGTGGAGAACCTTTTACTTTTTTTCATTTTACCAGTGCAAATTCACCAGACTATTACACCGTAGCAGTTACTCACCAGCCTGAGCCCACAGTCATGGAGTCATCCCAGCAAGTGAAGCTTCGAAAGTACCGTGTTCGCCTCATTGATGAGATGCAGCATGTGGCCGAATTATGTGATCTGCTTATGGAGGAAAACATACTCCTGAAACAGGGTGTCGAAGATATCATGGCGGAGAACACCACTTCACGACAAAACAGAGCTCTCATCGACGGTTTACTGCGCCGTGGCCCCTATGCATTTCTAGCCTTCGTGGAGGCGCTGAAGAAGAGGGAAATGAAGAACTAGCAGATCTACTTCAAGCCCACGATGTACAAGATGATGATATCTTAGTCATGGACACCACCGAAGAGCGTACAGCTAGCAAACGTACGCACCCAGAGTCTGGTGTTCTTGCCAAACGCGGTGCACGACCAAACGGCCCCGACTAACACCTTTAGAAATACCTGAGCCAGTGCTTCAGCCCGTGCCCCAGCAAGTGCCTGAGCCCGTGAAGGAAGAAGAGGTGCAACTTCCTATGTCTGTGCAGCAGATCAATAACATTATCCAGCAGGCCTACCAGGCAGCCCACACGAACATTTGGGAGCTCTCAGCCTATTTGCATGTGAGTGTCAAAGACGAAGAAGTGCATTTTAACGCACCGGCCTTTAACGACAGACCAGCTAGGCATATCGCCTTAACCTTCGACACCTGGCTAAAACTACAGGCCATTGATTACGCCATCGATGCGGTCATTGACCAGCGGGGGAGTGACGAAGCGAAATTTTATGTGGGTGACGACATCTTTGTCAGCTGTGCCTATTTCAACGACCAGCTCCTGGTGCATATACGCAAATGGAAAATGAGGTTAGATACGCAAGAGCGTGTTCCTTGACCTCAGGGTGTCACATTGAAAATAACGGCGTGGCGGAAGTTGCAGAGTCTCACAGCTACAATTCATGAAGCCCTGTCTGACCAGGTGACTCAGTATATTTGTAAGAAGTACATCGACACAGTCCTGGATCATCTCAGACCTCGCATTCGACACTTGCGTATCGAAACATGTGCAGGCTGTGGGAACAACAGTCCGATAAACGTGCATACGTGTGTGGAGAATAGTGTACCCTCATACGCGCTCATCACTGAGGCACTACAGCACGTGACCGAGGAGCAAATTGCCCTGGCATTGGAAGCTGCCTGTCCACCCAGAATTCCACGTGAACAGATTGCTACCTACATCTACGTGCACCAGGGGCGGAAAGACGATGATGAGTTCAAACAAGTCTTGTTGCATAACTATTGAACATTTCATGAAAACATTCAGACATTTACCCTATTCCTACACGTTCATTGAAGCGTATAATTGTATTAAAATTCAATACCCCGAGTTTTACTGTGGTGAAGACGTTCATTCTATTGTGCTAGTCCTTGTTGTATAAATATTGAACATTTTCAAGTCTTGTTGCATTGAAAACATTCAGATATTATCGTATTCCTACATTCTATGTTAATTTTATGTTCATTCTATGTGCATTGAAGCGCCTTCATAGCGTATAATTGTATTGAAAAATTCAATACCCAGAGTCTACTGTGGTGAACACGTTCATTCTATTGTGTTAATAAAAATAGTAGAAAATTCAAAAATGAGTGTTAGTGTTCATTGAGTGTGGTGATGGGAGCTGGTGTTATTTTGTGCTTTGAGTTAGAAGTTCTCTTTCGAAAGAATGGGGTGGCCCTGAAAAGGGCCTTTGGAAAGTGTTACGACACTTTTTACGAGCGGTAGATTCTCTTTACCCCGCACACCTGCTTCCTACACACGGGACACTTGATCTTTAAATGCTGTTCGTCCGTTTCAGCGCAGTGGCACGTGTCCCCTATACACGTTAGGGTTACCCAGCATTCTTCACATAGGCATAAATGCCCGCACGGGAATAGGGCGTACAGGCTTTCCTCGTCGGTACACACGCTACAGTTTGATTTACTGTTTTCCTGATGTAGGTCTTGTTGTAGTTTAAGCTTCACTCTGTCCATTTGACCCATGTCTTCCCTCATTTCAATAATCTGTTCGTTTTGGTGGGTGACCTGGTGGTTTAGGCGGTTCACCTCGTCGTTCAGGCGGGTTACCTCGGCCCAAGAGCATTGTGGTGGTGGTGGTGTTTTTCTTGTTGTTGTAGCTGGCGTCCCTGTTTCCGTAGCCGGCGTTGTTATAATTGGCGTTTGGGTAGCCGCTGTATTTGCTGAGGGTCTGTTACTGTTTAACCACTCTATGTCGGGCAGTTCTTCATTGTCCGTGACATCGGGCATTACAGACTAGTCTTTTGTGTTAAATGCCGTCATTTACATCTGACGATGATACAGCTCACCAATCTCCAATGTACGAGTTGTCACAGCGAAACAGCTCACCAATTACCAGTATACGAGTTGTCAGAGCATTTCCATCATAGCTCTCTAGATTTGTATCTAATACCGCTTATGCCGGTGCTAGGGGCCGTGTGGTCATATCATCCAAGTTGCCACATGAACAGGTACAATAAAAGCGTACCTGAGATAAAACACATATCACGAATCGCTAGATTCTTGGTATGTGCTTTAGAATAGGTTAACCAGAAGACTATTCTGTGAAGTCATGTGACGCAGTCAGTATGTCGGCACCTCTTCCCACTTCCCTTATATGTGTTGTAATCCTCATCTTCTTCCATAGCGTCCGTCACCTCTTGGTCTTGTTGTGCACTTCGCCGTCTCAACGTATCGGCAATATGATGTTCATGCACCCGCTGTAAGGTTGTAATGATTGTCACACCAGCGCCATCATCTTCACTGGTAATCACCTTCCTAAGTTCTCTAGGATCGTTGAATAACCGCCTTCTGGTAGTCATGATGTATTTTGTGAATGAATGGTAAGATACAGCGCGCTATTTATAGTCTAGGCGGCCATGTTGTACAAGATGGCGGTGTACAACATGGCGGCTTGGCGGCCATGTTGTACAAGATGGCGGTGTACAACATGGCGCGCGCGGACGTCAGCGAAATCGTGCATCAAAACTTTTGTGCTGAGCTCACGCTGGAAGAAATTTTGTGTTTCTTTTCCAATTTTAAACCGGTGTCATTTTGCAATAAATGCGAAGTGAGGTATAAAATTTATTTCAAGTTGAACTGGAGGCAACTGATGGTGTAGCATTTAAAAATTGAGAAGACTAGCGGTAGACTAAGCCGCTATTTTAATGATTTTATCGATTTTTAGTGCCGTAACGTTAGGGTTAGGGTAGTGTGGAAAACCCGGTACACTGGAAATAAATCGGTTTTCCTGGGTAAAAATACGTCAGGTATGTTCCTCACAGCCTTATAATGGCTCCCTGAAAATTGCAGTCGGTTTATCGAAAGAAAACTAGGAAATTTTATCCTATCACACGGCTACGGTAACACAGCACTATACAGTGTGCAGGCAAATGTGAGTACAGCTATGCGTGTCAATGCAGTGTGTTACCGTAGCCCGTGTGATAGGAGAAAATGTCCTAGTTTTCTTTCGATAAACCGACTGCAATTTTCAGGGAGCCATTATAAGGCTGTGAGGGACATACCTGACGTATTTTTACCCAGGAAAACCGATTTATTTCCAGTGTACCGGATTTTCCTCACTACCTTAACCCTAACGTTACGGGACTAAAAATCGATAAAATCATTAAAATAGCGGCTTAGTCTACCGCTAGTCTTCTCAATTTTTAAATGCTACACCATGAGTTGCCCCAGTTCAACTTGAAATAATTTTTTTTTTTTTTTTTTTAATTGATATTTTATTGATTTTTCAGGCATACACACACACATACAGGCAATACAAAGCAAAACACAATATTTACCAAAGTACAACAAATTACATGGAAAACATGCAACTTTTCATTGATTGAGGTTGAGCTATTAATATATTAAATTTAATATTTAAGTAGAAAAAAATCTTTCCTTAATGGCAGAATTGGCATGAAAAAAATTCAATTATCTGCCAATAACAGATGGAGCGAGGACCAGTATTGGTCAAAAATTCTACGATCTCCATTCTTACTTCTGATAAATTTATCTGTGATATATATAGATTTCATTTTTCTCAGAATCACATCGAAAGTAGGAATTTTGTTCTGTGCTTTCATTTGATATATACAATGTTTTATTGTAACGAGTAAGTAGTCCAATGGTTTGTATTGCAGCCCTATTAGCCCTAGTATTACTTTTTCTGGCGTAAATTGAATTTTTATCCCAGCCGTTACCAACCATTTTTCTAGTTCAAACCAAATTGGACGAATCACTAAACATTCCCAGAATATATGAATAATCGTTTCAGCTGAGCTTGCACAGAAAGTACACAAATTGCTAACATTAGGATCTAATCTATGAGCAAAAATATTTGTCGTCAAAATTCTATTCACAATTTTATAATGTAGCCACTTAAATTTTTCTTCTCTGTAATTATTTTGTAATAAATAGATGTTTTGCCATTCATTTCTACTAAATATTTTTCCAAGAGCTGTCTCCCATTTTAAATTGGCAGTTCGCTTCATAAATGTAGGGGATAATAAAGTATCATAGTATATCCGACAGCCTTTTACATCCTTTATAAGCTGAAGTAAATGTGGCGGTATTAGTGGACAATATGCTTGCGCTTTAATCATTTCAATCCCTAGATCTTCTGCTGCTTTTTTTACTGCATGACAAACTCCCATAAACTCCAAATAATTAACATCAGTACCAAATGTATCGTTAAACTTATTTATAGAGAGGAACTTTCCAGATACGTCCAGCAGATCGTCTACAAAACGCACACCTTTTCTATCCCAGTGTTTATAATATAATAATTTATTGTTTATTACGAATTGGTCATTAAGCCATAATAACTCGTTCGAGAATTTACTGGCACGATCAAGGGGGCATTTTTGCTTAAAATCTCCGTATGCTACTAAAACATCCTTCCAAAAATTGTTTCCTACAAGTGGTATTAACATATTCCTTAACGCTGTATTACCCATCTCTATTAGGTTTAGATTTTCAGGAACATATGTCCTAAGTATTTCGCTCCATTTGGGAGTCTTTTTATATAGTCTTCTTATCCAGGAAATTTTCTGTGCTTGAATTGTATAGTATATATCAGGCACTTTCAATCCCCCCAATTTCACTGGATTTTTAGCTATCTTTCTCGAAATTTGATCTGGTTTCGAATTCCATACAAATTCGAATATTTTCTTTTGAAATTCCTCAATTAATATCATAGGTGGGTTTGGGAGAGAACAAAACAGATGATTCAATTTCGATATCAATAAACTTTTTAAAATGACGATTCTACCTAGTGGTGATAGATAACGTTGTGACCAGATTTTCATAATAATTTCAATTTCTCTTAATTTATCTTTATAGTTTCTCTCAACCATTTCTGCCAAAGTTAAAGTGAATACAAGCCCTAACATTTTGAAGGCATCCTGTTTCCAGTCGAGGTGCCATTTTGTTTTATATTTAATATCAGAGTACTTTTTGGAACCAATCCAAATAATCCTAGTTTTATCGGCGTTCATTTTCAAACCTGAAATTTTTTCAAAGATCTCCAAAGTTCGGAGACATGCATATAAACTCTTCTGAGAACCATCTAAAAATATGGTCGTATCATCAGCATATTGTGATAATATAAATTCATGATCTCCTACTTTAATTCCACTAATGTTTTTATTGTTTCTGAGCATAATTGAAAGAATTTCAGCACACAACAAGAAAAGGTAAGGTGAGAGGGGGTCTCCCTGACGACAGCCACGAGTAATCTCGAAGAAATCAGAAGCATGTCCATTGACGATTACACACGACTGTGCATTTTTATATATCAGCTTTATCCAGTTTTGAATAGACGGACCGAAATTAAATAATGCTATTGTTTGATGCAAATATGCCCAATCCACAGAATCAAAAGCCTTTTCAAAGTCAAGCAGTAATAGCATTCCAGGTAAATGGTGATCCTCGGTATATTGCATTAAGTCGTATGTTAACCTTGTGTTTTCACCAATATATCTTCCGGGTATAAAACCGTTTTGATCTTCGCTTATAAGTTGAGGTAAAGACTTTTTAATTCTTTGTGCCATTGCTGCAGCCCCAATTTTGTAAGAAATATTAAGAAGAGTGATGGGTCTCCAGTTCTTCAGAAATTGCTTTGGTTTACCCTCTTTCGGGAAACATGTAATGACTCCTTGTCTCTGTGTTATTGATAGAGAATCATTATTATACGCATAATTCAATGCATTCAATAAATATTTATTCAGATCTATCCAAAAAATTTTGAAAAATTCTGCTGTGTAGCCATCCGATCCTGGACTTTTTTCGTTCTTCATCTTTTTTAAAGCGCCCAAGATCTCCTCTTTGGACAATTCCCCTTCAAGATCGTTTGATTGTTCTGTATTTAATTTAGACACCTTATTTCCCAATAGCTCATCTAAATTAACTAGACTAGTTTCTTTTTTGCTATAAAGTCGTTTATAATATCTTTTGGTTTCTTCTAATATATGTTTTGGTTCTGTAATGATTTTATCTTCAGCATTTTGAATCCGAGTAATTGATTTTTTAATATAATTTTGATGTTCCAACGTCAAAAAATATTTAGTCGGTTTTTCGTCATATTCTGCCAATTTCGCTTTTGTACGAGTAATAATGCCATCAACCTTATTTTTATTTATTTTTTCTAATTCATCTTTTATGGTTCTTATCTCTTGCAGTGTTGTATTTTTGTAATCAATGTCATTCTCTTTATCTAGTTTTTCCTCTAAGTTTTGTAATTTAGCCGATAGTTCGGTTTCCTTAACTTTTGACTGTCGTTTTTTATTAGACGAATATGCTATAGTCTTATTTTTAAAAGTATAACCTCAAATAACAATTGATCATTAATAGTGTAATTCTCCTGAAAATTATCCTCCTCAGCCTTATATTCTTGTATTGTTTCATTTATAACTGTTTTAACTACATCTAAATAGGCCCTGTCTTTGAGTAAAGAGTTATTGAATTTCCAGAATCCTTTTCCTCTTTGAAGATTTTCAAATTTTAGAGATATACTAATCAATGAATGGTCTGTTCGATAACTTGGATGAATATTTGTATTATGCACACAATGCAGTATATCACGTGATATTAGAAAAAAGTCAAGCCGTGCTTGTTTGATTGGGGTGGGCTGCCGCCAGGTATACCTCCTAATCTCCGGATAAAATTCTCGCCATGGATCCACTAAATCTAAAAATTCCTTGACTTCACAAACTTTTAGCCTAGCTTTTGGATGGTTAATATTAGAATAATTGTAAGTGTCTTTTAGCGGATCTTGAACCAAGTTCCAATCTCCACAAATAATAACATGTTGGCTATTCCATTCTTCTGTCACTGATTGAATATGCTCAAAGAAATTGGGATCATCTTCATTGGGGGCATATATGGAAACAAGAGTGAATGTCAAATCTGGAGTTTTAATTTCCAACATCAAATAATTGCCTTTTTTTCTATCTTTTCTCACCCTCAGGACTTCAAACTCAAAATTATTTCTAAAAAGGATAGCAACCCCTCGAGCGTTTCTAGTAAATGGACTGATGTAGGTTTTATAGCCCCACTCTGACTGTACTATCTGTTGCATTTTACGCGTAAAATGCACGTCCTGCAAGCAATAAATCGAATATTTTAGATCTTGTAAATGACGGAATATATCCATACGTTTTTGTTTGTTATTCAAACCTCGGCAGTTAACAGAGCCGACTGTTATTTCACATTCAGATGCCATTTAATGGAGGGAGAGAGCTTTTGTGTTGCATTGTTAAGATTTTATATGGTGAAAAGCTGACATGCGCATAAACAATAATATCAAAAATCTTTCTACTATTACAGTATACCATCGTGTTTCGGATGATTGTGTGTATGCCTTTATATGTTGACTTCCCTTGTATGAGAAACAAAAATAAATAAATAACAATGAATCCCTTTTCACACATTATGCTGTGGGTTATATCTTGCCGTTGCTTTGCCGGAATCGCTAGATACCCAAACTATAGAATATCAATATATATGGCTATTAACAAAGTAAGAGATCCCATCTTCTCCAGAGAAACAGAAATACTTCCACATACAAAAATATAGGAATCAAATGCGATGTTCGCAAAAAAAATGTCAATGTTTAGAACTATAATACAGAGTAAGCAATTAATTTAAGAATACTAGTATAGGACAGATCAAAATACAACACATGCGTGAATCTGCTGTTAGCTAATATGACCAGCTAAAGTGTCACCAACCACGTGAACTATGTATGACCCGCACCGCAGTCACCTAACGTACACGTATCAAAAATAAGTACGAGCAGTCACCACAAAAACTGCCGAGTGCAAATCTAACACAGGTGTTACATGTAGGAATACTTGATGTCATTTCATTATAAGTGCATGTGGCGAAGTGAAACGATTCAGGCAGAAATACCTCTCTATAATGCTAGTTCCCGGTTTTATATTCCAATGGTTATATACTAGCAGATTCACGTTAGGAAGATATAGCCCTATTTCACGGTTGAGCAGACAGTTAATCCTACATGCAAATTGACATCAATTTGCACTGGTGGTAAAAATAGTACATTACGTCAGGTGTTATCAAATTGGAAGGTTAAGACACAACTTCGTGTACTAGGGGTTACCAAGTCAAATACAAATCGCATATATGTACCGGCCATGAAACAAAATGAACAGTGCATTACTATATGCCACAGAAAACAATCGTAGCAACAACCTTGTAATAAAGGTCAATTGGTAGGTAGAGATCAATAATTAAGTTTAAATACAGAATGGAACCATCTCTACCATCAAATCTAGTAGAATACAACTAAATTAATATTATACTAGAGCAATCAAAAGTATACATTGTATATATAGTTATTTAAACAACGTCTCCTAATTTCGTTGTATATAAACAGCTCGAAATGACTGCCACAGTTCAGCAATTACATATATGGGATATACCGAAGAAAGGTGTGGCGTCTTTCAGATATATGGAGGCGTCATATAAATTTGAATTGATAAGTACATGTCTGTTGTGAATGTCATGCTTTCTTAACCCGGCCACGCGGGGGTGTCGATCACAGAGTAAAATCATTTTATAATATGAAAATTCAAAGTTCAGATTACAGGATACTCCATTCCCTTCGCAGTTAATATCTGTTTCAAAGTGTTATTTATTTTATGTTTCAAAGATTTTTGCCAGTGTTTCAACACCAACGTGTTCGAATTGTTTCAAGAAAAAGAATACCTACAGTTTATGGGCTTTCGGCAGCATATCTAACCCACTGGTCCTCTCGGTTTGCCCGTGTTTCCAGAACAACTGTGAGGTCATATACCTTTATCCTGGTCTGGCAATAAATGACTATAAATAGCGGGGTGTATCTTGCCATTCATTCACAATTACATCATGGCTGAAACCATGGATATTGATGCAGCGCTTGAAGAGTTCATCAGAGATAGTGACCTACAACACCCACCGATAGAGGACAATTGGCTGGATGATATATTACAGCCCTATTTACAGATGAACAACACCAACCGGTGCTACAGGGCGGTGATGCAGATGTCACCGCACTCGAAACCCAACGGTTTCACCAAGTCCTCGAAGATATCTTCCAACAATATGAAGAACAAAGCCTCCAAGCTCAACTCCTACCCGATGAGTTGGCACACCCAGAAAAAAAAGCAGGGGAAAAAGAAGAAGAAGAAGAAGAAGAAGAAGAAAAAGATGAAGAAGAAGAAGAGATGGGTATATTACAGCCGTCATTACTGAAACATGAACAAGAAGGGGAGGGAACATCCAAGAAAATACAGAAAGAAGAAGAAGAAGAAGAGGAAGAAGGAGAGGGAACATCCAAGAAAATACAGAAAAACGGAGGAAAAATAAGAAAAAGGAGTGAACAACAAAAAGAACAAATTCAAGAGATGCAGCACTACGCTACCGCGATAAAAAGAAGACTGGCACCACACGTAATATGGACACCAGCAAAGTTTTTACGCTGTGTGCAATGCTGTTCACGCTTTGCTAAATATGCAATATTTCCATGCGGTCATCAAGCCCTGTGTGTACGCTGTATTGACACACAGGCCCACCGAACAGAGCCTATGTCCACTGATATACCCATAGAGTGTCATTTCATCGCCCTCGATTGCCCGGTGTGTACCCGGAGGCGGGCAAACCTCACCCGAACGATGTAACCCTTTACATCTTCCAAAGGCCCTTTTCAGGGCCACCCCATTCTTTCGAAAGAGAACTTCTAACTCAAAGCACAAAATAACACCAACTCCTGCACATGCACACACATACCTAAGGTAACAATAGGTAAATAACACATCAATTCCCATGTTAAAATCCATTCCTATGTTTATACCATTAGGGTTGGCCCTGAAACATTTTTTCGTATATCTATAATATTAGAGTCGATGTACACAGCGCTGATTGGTGGCCTACAAGGTGCCTACGCCGAGGTCCGCGCCACCACCCTTCCTGGGTTAATTTACAATCCTGAGATTTTACACCAAAATCGTCTATGGCCAATTCCCAGGTTAAAATCCATTCTTATGTTTATAACATTAGGGTTGGCCCTGAAAAGGGTCGCATGTACTGTATTGGCGCGAGTGATGCATTCTGGGTCACGCCAGAATCCCTTCATTTGGCACGAAATTCGCACTAGCAAAACTCTCATGTTAAATGATTGCGTCTATTAATAACATTAGAGTCGATATACGCGTCGCTGATTGGTGGCCTACAAGGTGTCTACGCCGAGGTCCGCGCCACCACCCTTCCTGGGTTAATTTACAATCCTGAGATTTTGCACCAAAATCGTCTATGGCCAATTCCCAGGTTAAAATCCATTCTTATGTTTATAACATTAGGGTTGGCCCTGAAAAGGGTCGCATGTACTGTATTGACTGTGTGCCGCCAGAATCCCTTCATTTTGCACCAAATTCACACTAGCAAATTCCTATGTTAAATGATTGCGTGTATTGAGATAACATTAGAGTCGATATACGCGTCGCTGATTGGTGGCCTACAAGGTGTCTACGACGAGGTCCGCGCGACCACCCTTCCTGGGTTAATTTACAATCCGTTCATTTTGCGCAAAATTTTTGCATGGGTTGGCCCTATAACACTGAAAAAAAACCCTGTGTGTTGGAAGTAAGGGGTTGGCCCTGAAAAGGGCCGATGAGGGGCAGGGATTGTTTTTTTTTTGGTGTTGCAGATTGGTAATACTATAGAATATAGAGGCCATGAAGTAGGACCTGTGATTTGAATTGAATGTGCCAAGTTAGAAGTTCCCCCTTTCGGTAGATTGGGGTGGCCCTGAAAAGGGCCGTTGTAGTCAATTTGTTGACCCTGTTTTCTTCAGGAGGAGTTTGCCTGTCTACTCCAAATTGCTGACGCAAAAGGCCCGGCCAGGGTATAATGTATAGAGGCATTCAGAGTCACCTGGTGAGACTGGAAGATCCTGCAGAAATGTTGGTGGTGGAATTCGTGGCACGTCTGCCATGTCCACGAACTCTTGTTGCTGTTGTTGTTGTTGTTGTTGTTGCTGTTGTTGTTGTTGTTCGTGGTGTTCGTCTAACACAGCTCGCAGGCAGTTTAACCAGTCCCGTCCCAGCAAATCGGTCGGCGCTCTAGTGACCAGATCATGAAGTTCGGCCCAGGTCAGCGGTGTAATGTTGGTGTTCTCCCGTGTCCATTTCTTTATCTCCTCCAACCAATACGTTTTCGCAGCCCTCGCTAATTCATCCTCAAGAATGGAAACCTACGGCTGGAACTGCGTTTCTCCGTCCCTCTAGCCCAGACCATTAACGTGATTTGCTACGCCAAGTTTGATAACGTCATCAGCGTGGATCAGCAAAGAAACGTGCTGTGTGACTACGCCAGCTAGAGTCATGGATACAGAGCAGCTGATGGCCATACTCCAGCGAGATGCTAAGGTCCCCTTTCGAGGTGTGTTTCCACGCAATGTGTTTCCCACCCACTCCACCACCCCAGCAGCCTACATCCTGAATACAGACCCGGGGTCTCGACCCGGTGAACATTGGGTAGCTGTGTACGTGGACACCCTAGGCCAAGGCGAATACTTTGATTCCTACGGACTTGCACCCCTACATCCCGATTTGGTGAAATTCATGGACGTCTCTACTAGTGTGGCGTTGGAATACTCAAAGATTACAAGGACCCTTGAGTAGTGTGTGCGGACAGTACTGTGTGTTTTATCTCACTCACCGGAGTAGAGGACATTCTATGCCCACCATCGTACACATGTTTGATGATTATTGTCAAGCCGAAGACCGTGATGTGCTCGTCTATGACTGGACGGCCTCTCGTTTTAATGTGCATGCTCCATTTCTCTGGTTAACTTAAATGCAATGCGCGCGCAGTACTTGTTTTTTATTATTATCACGTTATTGTTATGACGTTGTTGTTCTGACGTTCATTGATGTTGAATAAAAAATCATGAAAAAAACACAGAAATGATGGTTTTGACTTTTTTTATTTAAGTCAACAAGAAGGGTTACACTATATACAAATAGAATACAGGTGGTATGTACACATAGAATAGTATGTATAAGGTACAAAAAAATTCTGTCAGGAGTAGGATTCGAACCTACGCCAGCTCTTCGCCGACCAGCACTTAATACCGGCGCCTTAGACCACTCGGCCATCCTGACTTTTACAGTTTTTTAACTCGTGTATCAACAGTTATAGTGTGTGTTCCGTTCACAAGTCCAAGTAAGTAGTGCTCACACCATCGGCAAGGACTTTCCGTTTCGGATAAAAGAAAGTAAAGGCGTCTCGTTGCTGGATGTATGTCCGCATCTGGTGGTCCACCACCCGAAATCCTCGGTTAGTACCACTCGCACTGGCCTGGCTTTGCAGCACGTTCAAGTACAAGGCTTTGTCGATGTTGGGATCGCGCCGGTTCACCCCTTTGCAGCTAAACTTATTTTCGTCTCTCCCGTAACAGTAATACGTCTTGGAGGAGAGCGCAATCATAGCATCCCCACTCCACTCCAGCTTGAAGAGCCCGGGCGTACGCTTATCATAGAAGGCATCCCGGGGTGGCAACTGCGTTTCCGTTTCCTGCAAACGGTCGAGCGTCGATATATACGTGTAAGGGAACCTCCCTTTCGTTTGTGCACAGTCATACGCCTTCACCCACTGATCATAGCTATAATTAGGAGCTAAGTAGTTCCATACATCCAGGAAATGAAGTGATGTGGTAGTGAGGGCCATATGATTATTGATCTTCTTGATGACGGACTTGATGGTATTCGCCTGGGCCAAGTAAGGGTAGAGAAATTCCTTCACCATGTTCAAATCATATCGCCCCGAGTTGAAACCGAGCACCGGTAACTGGCCTAGGTATTGTAGGAAGCGCGCTTTCAATTTCTGCGACTCCGACTCGGACTCTTCATCATCACTAACCGATACACCCGGTATAGGAATACGATCGTCCAGTTGGTCCAGTACGTCCTGGAACTTGTACACCAACAATTCCGTACTGGCCGCACTGACTTCCTCTAAATAGCCCATCATGCGGGTGATCAACTCATGGGAATCCCCGGTAGACACGAAACAGACCGGTGCAGCGTCATAGCCAGGTACGTTGCTGGAAATGCTGACACTGAGGGGAATATGGCGCTGCGTCCACTGTGTTTTCGCTGAAAACAGGTCCATGGGCTCCAACAAGGCCTCAAAATCATAACACGCCCGGTAGGGAAAATAACGGTCCGCCTCCGGTATGATGAGACCCTCATCGGCCAGTTCCTCGAAAATAGTAGGCGTATTATGATACACACCACCAGGTTATACTCGCTTCACAGCGTTCGTACAGATTTTCTCGTGTCGATGTAATTTGGACGATTCTTTGAACACCCGATGGCATTGGGCGCAACTGTAAGACTGGGCGTACTGGCTCATATTGTAGATCAGCGAAAAATGACTCACGCCATTGTAGTCGAAGACATTGACTTTCATCGTAGAAGCATACCGTTCTGTTGAACGACGAACCAATTCAGCCACAAATGTATCCTCCTCGCATCGTAATCGGTATACAAAGATATTGATGTTGAACAGTGTTTCCACGTCATCGAAATTCTTGAAAGGGACTCCACGGAAGTGCCGCTCATCCAAGTCTTGCTGCTCTAAGTACTGTTCCCTATAGTCATTGGCCACTTTGTCACCACACTCGGGATTACACTCGTCCACATGCACGGCCAAACACCGAAACAAACATTTCCGGTCTTTCTAGGACCCCTTCATCCCTCCCGTTAATGCATACAGTCCGGGTCGATGAAGCAACCAAGGAGGGAGTAGTACAGGAGCACCGATAGGATGATTTCTCATTTTCGTGACGAAAAATGTGACGTTGGTCACCATTTCCACAAGCCATTGCGTATTGGGGCGTTGCAACCGGGCCCATTCCAATGGGTCCAACGTAGTCAATTGGTGGAGGAGTGGCTCCAGGGAAATCGCATCCGTCACCGTGAACGGCTGGTCAAACACATAGGTATTATTGCTGGGATAATAATACCGCACCTGGTCCGTCTCCTTGTGCCGTAAAATGTACCCGAATGTCATATTCAACTTGAACGCTGTGACCTGGTCTGTGAAAATGTTCTCAGCGTAGGTAGACAGATAGGTGAGGTCCTGCAGTCGAAAGTTATACAAATCCAATAGACGACGGTCACGGTGAAAACAATGGCGTATGGTAGCCCAGTGTCGTTGATAAATGTCCCTCACACGCTCGTCTTCAGGCAAGACTTCAACCGGAGGTGATGCTGGGTCCCATGGAAAATCTTCTCCACGTCTCATGCTTTCTCTCCTACTCTCGTCCAAACACGCTGGTCAGGCAGGCTGGTCAGGCAGGCAGGCAGGCAGGCAGGCTGGTGAGGCAGGCTGGTGAGGCAGGCTGGTGAGGCAGGCAGGCAGGTCAGGTAAGTCAGAGAGCTCCGCAAGGTAGTGCAATGAATACACCCAATCCACTAAAAATCACCTCTTTTTATACGTTTTTCTCATGCCGCCATGTTGTACACCGCCATCTTGTACAACATGGCCGCCAATGCCGCCATCTTGTACACCGCCATCTTGTACAACATGGCCGTCAATGCCGCCATCTTGTACACCGCCATCTTGTACAACATGGCCGCCAATGCCGCCATCTTGTACACCGCCATCTTGTACAACATGGCCGCCAATGCCGCCATCATCTTGTACAACATGGCCGCGAATGCCGCCATCTTGTACACCGCCATCTTGTACAACATGGCCGCCAATGCCGCCATCTTGTACACCGCCATCTTGTACAACATGGCCGCCAAGCCGCCATCTTGTACACCGCCATCTTGTACAACATGGCCGCCAAGCCGCCATCTTGTACACCACCATCTTGTACAACATGGCCGCCAATGCCGCCATCTTGGTCCCACACTTGACCTCAGTGACCCCTGTGACGTCATAGTTACATCCGGGTGGAAGTATACTCCATTTAGCCCTTGTACACTACTCATGTTTCCATAAATGTCAACTTGAGACAGTTTCATTTCAGATTTGAGAATAATGAATTGTTTTATTCTGCGAATAGCCCGTTCAATGTGCACCCTTGCTTCTGATATCATCTTGTTGTTCTTGATCTCCTCTTTGGAGAACTGACTCATGTCCTTGTGCTTGAAGGAAGGAATAATCAAAGTGACCCCTGCGGGCAAATCCTCATCGATGGTGAAGCCTCTATCGGCCATCACCTTTTCACCAGCCAGCAATTCACTTCGGAGATCATCAGACTCCTTAGTGATGAACTTGTCGGAAGCCCTACCTCCGAACATGGATGAAATATAAGTTATTGCTCCACCTGTGTTCATTCCAACCATGAATTTTACTGTCGAGTGGTGCTTGTAGTTGGAATGAAACTGTTTGTGGACCTTTATGGATGAGGGTTTCTCCGAGAATAATTCTGTACAGTCGATGATCACTTTCAAATTTGAGAATTCATGGAAGCAATTTGCTTCCTCTTGAAAATCTACTTCATTTGTTGGAGGCATTTTGCATATCTTTTCTAGTTCAATGGCCAGCAGTGATACCCATGCAGTAAAAATACTTGAGAAGGTTGAGCTGGCAATCCCAAAGCGAATAGCACAGTCACTGGCTGGATTTCCCAATTTCAAACGAACTAGAGTCATAAAAAACTCCTCCTTCAGTTCCCGACCACGACGGGGACCAGGTTTCTTTATTCCCTTCTCTTCAAAATGACTATGTAATATTGTTCTTTCACCATATGGATATTACATTCCCTCAGCTTTGGGCTTTAGGTACTCAAATACAGCAAAAAAAACTGAAGAATTGGGAAATCCTGTATAGTAATGCAGGAGTGAATTTTTGTTGACAATATTATCCAGCGACAGAATTTGACCACTCAAATTCATTTTCTCCAGTTCCACAGCTCTTGCTTCCCATTCTTTAGATTCATCCAGCAATTTCTCCAAATCTGGATTTCCTTTGAGAAGGTCAAAAGATGTCGAGTCCACAATTCCAGTAATGTAATCATGGCAGGAGAGAGCATCATGATCTTCCAATATGTTGCCAGGCAAGTCTGGTGTGGAAACACCAACATCAGTAAACGTAACTTTCCTAGGGGGCTCGGAAGTCATTTCCTGTAATGCAGAAATGCCTCCATTAAACATGTTAAATGGTCCTCAAAATACATTGAATAAAATGCCAAGAACAGGGGCATGATATTTGATCAGTGTTTCATTTGCCTAGCATCATCTGCAATGAATTTTCTAAATATATTAAATTTAAAAACATTTAAAACTTGCATAATGTAATTTTGGACCACCTATGGCCTCTATAACACACCTTTTAACTGATGGCCCATAACACGCAACAATACACCCCCTCACACCCCTCCAGCATTATGTAATTTTTTAATAACCACTAATCTATAAAAACCTTTTTCATCTGAACACACAAGCATGACAAATGTGGCATAAATTAAATCTACATTTTCAAATGAAAGCCAGTTTCTCGCAAGATAGAAGCAGTCAATAGTTTTCAGTGAAAATACTTCCGCTTGTCAAATCCGTATAATTCGGATAAATTTGAAGACTGAAAGATTCAAGGTGAGTGAGTGAGTGAATAGGGTTTAACGTCGCTTTCAACATTTTTTCAGCTATATCACAACGGGAAAGGGAAGGGAGGGGAGGGGGAGGGGAAGGGGAACCGACTTGTAACAGAGCAGATCTAATGCTGCCATTTTATAGGGCTGTCCCACTGAAATATCATGCCGTCTGAAGATTCAAACTTTTATTGTGACTGTTCATGAAGACTCCACAGAAATGTAACTACACACCATTGTGCATACCTTTCCAAGCCCTGGGATAAGCAGAAGTACATTAGAAGAAGTCTAAAAAAAAAAACTAAAAAACATTCAAGTTCCCCCCCCCCCCACCCCTTCCCCCCAAAAAACACAACGTTTTCAAATCTTCAAATGTAAATGGACTTCCATACAGGAGGTTTATATCAAATGATCAGGGTAATAAAACTGGATAGATATGTCCACTGTGCAGTTTAATAGACAGAAACCACTGGGCCTATCTAAAAAAAAGTATTCTTACAATGGGATCACCTTCCTCTTCGAACTTCCCTTGAAACAGTCTTTTTCTGCTTTTTGGTTCTTCATGGACGTGTCGACCAGTAGATTTCGTTGTTGGACGCTTCTTTGGGGGATAAGTGTGGGCGAATACAGTTGGGATTACATATTTCCGCTCTGGTAATCTGGACTTCGGATGTGGGGGAGATTCAAAGTGGCATCCACACAGCCTTGAATATTTCTGTGGGGTCCACGCTACTTGTTTTCCATTGACGATGACGTCTCTCTTAATTCTGCATAACCACTCTGCTTCCAACCACTTCGGCTCTTTTGGAATAATATACATGGAACATGTCGCTCCTCTGCTTCGTTGATGGGCACACCCGGGTGCGCAACAGAAGTCATTTTTCCCCATGGTAATGCGTTAAAAAAGTCTTTAAGTTGAACAACTGAATTGTGCGCCACAACACAACCGGAAGTACGGCTTTGCTCCCCTGACCTCGCTTTCAGATCAAGCGGTACTAGCGGAGTTACCTCCCATTCATGTTTTCGAAAAGGTAAATGGTGAGTAGACATGGCATTGCTGTATTTCGACAAAAACAGTGAATTTTTAGGGGTCGTTGTGGTGGTCAGCGTTGCTCCTATGGACAAAATGACATTTTCTATAGGACGTTCTGGCTCCCAATAACTCCAGCATATTAAACAAGAGCCTGAACGATCCATTTTATTGGACTATCCCAAGAGTATCCACTCACACAAAAATGGAACTGTACATGGAAAACTGTCTCAGATATAGAGCGGACACAAACGGTCGGAAATTATCACATAATATGCTTTTAGGCGGGCTATACAACTTAATAATTAAAGTTTCAACACTAATCAAAATACTGTTCAACAACGTACAAGAACAACAGTCGGTTCACTAATAGCCGACCTTCAAGAATACATACATGGAGTTTCAGATCTCCAACGTTCGTGTAGTTTCCAACTATGTATATGTGTACCTTTGTACTGACCCGTGACGCTCAGTTCATATTAATAATCAAACATAAGACAACCCACAAATGATAAATATCCACCCTTTCTTCGTTCTGCTGCAACG
This sequence comes from Hanleya hanleyi, assembly GCA_036873755.1. Taxonomy (NCBI): domain Eukaryota; kingdom Metazoa; phylum Mollusca; class Polyplacophora; order Lepidopleurida; family Hanleyidae; genus Hanleya; species Hanleya hanleyi. Next base: position 38,193 of record JAVTVY010012843.1, read on the forward strand.
TGCCACAACAAACTATGGTCATTATAATTTCTTCACTAAGGAGTCGTTCGGAACCTGGACTGAGCCTGCCTGAAACGCACCACTTATTTCGATTTTAGGAGCTTTCAAATATTATATTTCATTCAGAAGTCGACAAATGTTTGTAAATTAATGGTTTCTATATAACTATTTCGGTAGCTGCAAAGTTTAATATAAAAAAAATGTATAATTCGCCATCCAAGAAGAGATATGTATTTGGTCGAACAATTGGAGATTAAGGATGGACAGGGTGTTGTTTTTTGCTAAGTCCAAAGGAGATGGCACGATGAGGCGGCATTTTGGCCTATACGTGGTGCTGTTGAATGAAAAAAAAAAATACAATGTCCTAAAAAATAATTGTGTTTTAATGTAAGGGCGAGAGAAAATAGACGTACACAATTTGTGAACGTTCTAGCTCGATTGCGTTACGTTTATAGTTATAATGGTTATGACATGACATTGAAATCCGCAGCATGTGCTATGTCGTGAAAAAGGGTATGAATGGAATTATTCAAACACACATTTAGACACGAAGGATCCCTCGGACCAAAACGATTTTCCAGCAGTGGAGATTTACTGCCACCGTACATCACCAGGTTAAATATGGGATCCTTCGTGTCTAGATGTGTGTCTAAATTCATTTCTTAACTATAATCATAACGCAATCGAGCTAGAACTTTCACATATTGCGTACATATAATTTCTCTTGCCGCTCCATTAAAACAATTATTTTTAGGACATTTTTTTTTTTCGATCTCAACCGCACCACCTGTACGCCAAAATGACGCCTTATCGTACAAACTCCTCTCTAAAAACTCCCTCTCTGGCTTTGACAAAGAACAAATATGTGTTCGTTCGATATCTTTAGGTACATGGCGTTCTGTTATGCATCTGAACGATTGAAATGGCGACTGTTATTTCCCATGAATGAATATCTATTAATATTGCCCATAACCTGACAAGACATGTGAAAGAAATCCAAATTGCTAACACCACCTCGCCTGTAAATTGCGAAAATAGCCTCACCGGCTGACCAGCGTTTCGCCGGCTGGGGACGGTCGGATGTAGGGGGTGGAGTTATCATAATTATTCAGATTATAATGTGGAATAATTGCTTCTCGATTCCCCGCTTCGGCAGTTCTTCGGACGTCTACAAATTATTCCCGGCCAACAAAACCTTCATCTTCTCACAGCCTGCGCTATGGACACTAAATGTCTCTACTCGAAACATGTAGGCCCCTACTGTGCAATACGGTCGAAGCTTGTAGAGATGGAGATCAAGTAAACACGGCCCGGACATGCGTGCTCTTTCTCCCGTCCATTATTCTGATAGTGTACATGTAAACATTATTGTTTTATTCGCCTCCATGCCATGTATGTATATATGTTATTGTTATCTCTATACTCTGTAAATGAGTAGCCAGGGGCGTCGTTAGGGGGGGATCGTCCGGTGCGAACGACCCCCCGTTGGCCGCGCCAAAAAAAAAACAGAAGAAAAAGCAAAAGAAAAAAACAAAAAACAAAAACAAAAACAGAGAAAACAAAAACAAAATAAAAAAAGCATAAAAACATAAAATAAAAAAAACATAAAAATTACAGATGGAGTGCCAAGACGTGTAGTGGTGTGTAAAAGGCCCGTTTTGTTTGTGTCAAACCAGGAAGTCAAATGGGGTCCGGCATATTCTTCAATATCGATGCGGGTTTATGCGAAACAAATGTGAAAATAGAACCATAAATCTATATACATTGTGTTCAGATTTGTTTCCGAGAAAACGGGTAAAACGCATCTCCGACAATCGGAGACCCTGGAGCTTCCGGGGCCTAGGCGGCCCCTGGACCCTCGCCTGTCAGGCTGTGACGATCGCTCATTTTAGCTTTGTGTAAATGAATCGCTATCATATTGGTTCTAATGTTCCATCATGTAAAGGTCATCGGTTTTTTATGTGTTCTTTTTATGTGATAAATATAACTAAACAGTCAAATGGATTCAGGCATGAAGTATGATTTTTTCAATATCGATGAGTGCTTATAAATGCGAAACATACGTGAAAATAGAACCATAAATCTGCATACATTACGTTCGAATTTATTTCTGGAAAAACTCTTAGAACGCGTCTCTGGAGATCTGGAACTTCGGAGCTTCCGGGGCCTAAACGGCTCGTGGACCCTCGCCTGTTGAGCTGTGAGGATTTCCTTGTTTTATCTGTGTGTGAATGAATCGTATCTGTAGGCATATTGGTTTCGCTCCCAAGAACTATAAGTCATCGTTTTGTATGTTTTAAAGGAATAGACAACCTTTGATAAGCGTATATTGCAAATGAAAGAACAATTCCAGGAGTGTCCAAAACGATTTTTATTTCAATTTTGCAATTTTTTTCAACCGAATAAGAAGCCGTCAATGATAAATTCTGTGGCTTGTAAGGGCGCCGCCATTTCGGCAAGTTTAGTGACGTCACTGGGCCACAGAACACTGCAGTGAACTAGTGGGAGGACACGCACAGTTTGCCATGCACTGGAATAATCGCAGCCCGATAGGCCAGCAGGTGTGGCTATACTTTCTTGTATTCTGTACCCTGTAAATACCGGCTAATGTTTGTACAATAACAATGATCTTATCCTTGTTGAGAAATCGGGGTTGATCTGTCGTCTAGACTGTCTAAGTGTCAAAAAAACACAGCATCGAGTTGTCTGATAAAATATGCTTTCGTTATAGGCCAATACTTTTCAGCTGATGACTACGCCAACATGCGTCAACATAATTCGGCAGTAACTCACTGAGATTGTTTAATATAACCGAAATTGGGAATAATTCTGATTTCTGTATTACCAATTCAAAGAATCGAGCCTCAACAAAGACCGGCACTCAGCCAGAAAACGAAACTAAATCTGCCTTAGCTGGAGGGTCATTTCTCCGGGAAAAGATTGTCCGGAGATTTTTCTCACCGTTGAACTGTTACCGAAAGAAACTGTTCAGCATGACACGGCCGTTAAACACCCACCCAAATATCTAGCGTGCGAGAAAATTTACCTGAGAAAGTTATGGAATAAATCCTTGTCAGCTAATGTCAGCACTTGCACATGTGCTCGTCTGATCGTTTCCTAACAGGACATCTCACAACAGAGCCGACTAAACGAAATCCGCGACCCGGCCGGCTTCTACGGTACATACATCCTCGACCGATTTCTACGGTAGATCGTCTTCAATGGGCTCGAACACGCCTGACACTTCTTGTATCCCTCGACACTGCCCCCAAGCAGCGTAGATGAAAGCATGGTTTCGCCCAGCCAGCCATTGTCATCAGTCAGGTTAAAACTCCCGGAAATGCAAGGCGTCGGACACTTGGAAAAAGTTGAAAATCACTTGCTGCCATGTTTGCTCTCTGGCCCAATGACGTCATGAGCTAGTTGTCACGTGAACATCACTCGGCCGCTCATTGGTTAAACCATAAAGATGGCATAAAGATCCCTTCATTCAACACATCTGGTTATTTTCCCAATGTTTGGGAGTATTTTTCTTGGTTAGAAAGAATCTCAAAAATAGGAAAAAAATATTTTTGGGCACAGTTTGGATTGTTCTTTCAGTCGCAGTTTACGTTTGCCAAATGTTGTCTATTCCTTTAAATATAACTAGAACGTCAAATGGATGAAGGAATGAGGTGCGATGTTTTCAATATCGATGCATGCTTATAATTGCGAGAAAAAAAATCGTGAAAATAGAATCATAAATGTGCATGCAGTATGATCAGTTTTATTTCCGGAAAAACGTTCAGAACGCATCTCCGGCTATCTAGGACCCCGGAGCTTCCGGGGCCTAGGCGGCCCCTGGACCTCCGCCTGTTGGGCTGTGATAGTGGTCCCCAACGTTCAATTACGTTCCGACGCCACTGGGTTAGCCTACGAGGTATGTAGGCCCAAAGCGTTATTGTTGTGTTTTCAACATGACAAAGAGAATAAAATATAATACTGATATTTGACAAATGACGTGTTAGTTTAATTGTCGGAAATCGCTCAGAATGCATCTCAGGCCATCTAAGGTCTCAGAGCTGTATAATATAACCCTAAATCTGCATACATTATGTTCAGATTTAATTCCGGGAAAACGCTTAGAACGCATCTCCGGCGACCTAGGACCCCGGAGCTTCCGGGGCCTAGGCGGCCCCTGGACCCTCGCCTAAAGTGCTATGATAATCGACCCCCCTTTGAAAAATCCTAGCGACGCCCATGGTAGCGAGAATAAATTCAATTCAATTAAAAAAAAATTATTTCTACAGTACCACGACGATGCTCTCGCCTCGATATCTTCTCACTGACTGCCAATCATAGCCCGTGTGAACTGCTTTCACAGGTTCGTAACCTCACCACTGGATATTTCCTTGATGGAGGCGAGCAAACCAGGCAAAACTCGCCAAATATACCGAATAGGCCTACATATTACATATTTTTCGTATATCTTGTGTGCTTTTCTTCCTGCATGACGATTTAATGATTTTTATATTATCAAAGTTTGCAGCTACGGAATAGTGATATACAACACATTTATTGACTTCCGAATGAAATATAATCTTCGAAAGCTAACAAAATGTTAGCGTTCAGAAAGTTTCCGTCAAAATTCCGAACGACGTCTCAGTTAAGAAGTTATAATCGCTATAGTTTGTTGTGGCGCGTTGTACCAGGAATAACAACAAGCACGAAGGTTGTGGCTATTGGGTCCAGACCACTACTAAAATTTACATTGACGGCAATGCTAAAAGCTGCTAACGTAATTGCATCTCCCCGATTGATTAATTAAGTGTAGACTCCCATATTTCGGCAAGAAGTACCTTTATTCAAGTGCTACAACCGGGCAGGCTTCTTGACGGGGGTCGCCCATCGAAATTCTGAGTTATGCGCGCTCGTACAAATGACGTCACAATTGTGGCTTTTTTCTCTGCTTTCAGAAAGCGGTGCACAGGCACCCAACTAGTCCCTCTTAGCAACTTCTTATTAGGCCTTAAGTTAAAATCAAACTCACAGCGGAACCAAACACATATCATACTCCAATCACCCACCACTGGCCTTCAATTATTCCTCGCAACAGAGGCTGGAAAAAATATTGAAAACAATTCACTTCTCTGGCAGAGGCTGCCTAAAGGGCTTAACGGATCGGCACTATTTTTAATAGTGGTCTGGTACCTATCATCATTGTAAGATTTCTTTCTTATGTTTGTTGGTATGAACTGAGTGCCGCGGGTGAGTTAAAATGTACTGGTATATATTGTTGGGAACCACACCAGTGTTGGAGATCGGAAAATTCATGTATATTGTTGAGGGTCAGTATTGAACAAGTCGAGTGTTGTTGCTGTTGCAGAATACTTGCAAAAAATAATGCAAAAAAAATGCAAATGGAGGGATGTAAATGTTGGATACTGATTACTGAGCGTGCAGTGAAACATGTGTTAGTTTAGGCTAGTCTAAGTTATGCACAGTATGGAATAAACTCATGCGAAATACAGAAAAAATGGAAAAGTTAGCATACAAATATGTGTGCATTTTATTTGGTAACCATACCGGTACCGTAAACTAGGGTGTACCGGTATTCGAACGGATTTGAAGATTTTTCTCATCTACATATTTCATTTTTCTACAGAATTTAATCATATCTGGCACAGATATTTAATGACATTCCACGTATGGGCCCTCAAAATTTAGTCCATATTGGATAAGTATTAAGCTTATTAAGTTTTAAAATCGTCCGAATTCACCCCAGGGGATGGGTTTAATTGGGACAAGCATTAATTATGCGACGTCATGTCAAGATAAAGCCTGTTTTGACTCTTATTTGTACACACGGGCGAGAAATAAAACCGATAGAGCCATTTTTTACTCATTTCCGGTGATTTCATGACCTGGGAGTAAAGCAGTAATCTCACATGGGACTGACCTATCCAGCAGTAATCTCACACTGGACTGCTCTATGCATCAGTAATCCGACGGCACTGACCCATCCATCCTACATGGGATTAACTTATATACCAGTAATCCCACATGGGGCTGATGTTATTGTCTGTCCCCGATACGATCTATTTTCTCTCGCCCTTACATTAAAACACAATTATTTTTTAGGACATTCTATTTTTTTTCAATTTCAACAGCGCCACGTATAGGCCAAAATGCCGCCTTATCGTGCCATCTCCTTTGGACTTGGCAAAAAAAGAAACACCCTGTCCGTCCTTAAACTCCAGTTATTCGACCAAATACATCTCTTTTTGCATGGCGAATTATACATTTTTTTTGTATGTATTATCAAACTTTGCAGCTACCGAAATAGTTATATAAAAACCATTAATTTACAAGCATTTGTCGACTTCTGAATGAAATATAATATTTGAAAGCTTCTTAGATCGAATTAAGTGTGTATGTTTAAGACAGGCTCAGTCCAAGTTCGGAACGAGTACTTAGTGAAGAAATTATAATGACCATAGTTTGTTGTGGCGCGTTGCACACAAACGAACAAAAGGTGGACATTTATCATTTGAGATTTCTCTTATGTTTAATTATTAGTATGAACTGAGCGTCACGGGTCAGTACAAAGTACACATATACATAGTTTGAAACTACACGAACGTTGAGGATCTGAAACTTCAGGTGTGTATGCTTGCGGGTCGGTTATTGGTGAACCGAGTGTTGTTGTACGTTGTTGAAGAGTATTTTGATTAGTGCTGAAACTTTGATTATTAAGTTGTATAGCCGGCCTAAAACCGTATTATGTGATAACGATTTCCGACCGTTTGTGTCTGTTCTATATCTGAGACAGTTTTCCAGGTACAGTTCCATTTTTGTATGAGTGGATACTTTTGGGGCAGAGGCGTATTTGGGTATATTGGACGCGTATCAACATGGTCTGGCCTACAAACTAGAAAATCATTGAACCGTTCGTGTTAGCCAAATTGACATGGCTTCGTTCGTTCCTTCTACGCCATGATGCGTCTCAATGAACTTACATGTACACTCCGGGATCACACGGCTCCATGCATGGGTCGATCGGCTCTATCCGGCAATAAAACAACCCCTCCCAGCTCTCTGTCCATTTGTTTTATCGAGTTTGACAAAGAGTTTGTTTGCCGTGAAGTGCTCATCCGTCTGCAATCAGTCTTCTCAAACATCAACGGTCGGTTGAATTCTCCGCCATTATATTTGTACGTATCACGTGATCAGCAACGTATCGTGCCGATCACGTGACCGACCGTACGAAGATCATGAATTCCACGAAATCTGTAACCAAAATGTAATTCCGTCACATAATTCAAAATTTCGGTTATTTCATTCCTGGAATATTTTGCCCATCTTGTTGACCAGTCATTATCGCTCTTTCACATTCAATCAATTATACGTGCATTGTCGGGTACATGACAACAGAATTCATGTGTTTGAGTCTGTTATCAGAATGTTTTAGACCGGATGAAATCGAAACTTGTAAAATAGGAAAAATCGCAACTCCTTAAAACCTGGACCAAAACGTAATTCTGTCACGCAGGTTTGCTTAACCAAATTTATCAATCTGAAACTTTACTTGACAAATCAGATATAATGTAGTCCAGGCGCTCATGATTCGAATAAAACATCACCTGAAATGAGAAACATTCGAGTTTTGATGGAATATACGTATGTAACCGACATGTCATAAGGAGGTTACTTCACTGTAATTCCGTCACGCGGTATTCGAATGTCACGTGACCAGGTAGAAAGCAATTTTATTTTCCTTTTTTCTCTCATCCTACAGTTCTTAGTAATAGGGTTAGGAAAATGATATTCCAAAACAGATGTTACCATGGACGAGTAATAACAGGGGTTCAGAAGAACTGAAAACATGGGTACCTTGTAATTCCGTCACGCTGGAATTCATAAGATAATGGCGGAAGGTCAACCTGTCTTGGATGTTTGAAGACTGATTGCAGACGGATGAGCTCTTCACGGCAATCAAACTCTTTGCCGAACTCGATAAAACAAATGGACAGAGAGCTGGGAGGGGTTGTTTTATTACCAAGTCGTGTGACCAGAGTGTACATGTGATTTCATTGAGAGGCATAATGACATAGTAGAAACGAACGAAGCCATGTCAACTTGACTACGTTCGTGTCCGGTCTCTATCTATGACAGTTATTTATCCCCAGTTGCAACTTACATTAGGTGGAGACGAGGTGTTGCGTATCAGAATTGAGGTCGAGGTCAGAGATCAAAGGCCAATGTGACCCGAAAACACGAATCATTGAAACCCTTTTTTTGTGAGAGGACGGAAAAGGTCGCGATGACTCCAATACCAGAGGAATTAAAAATTACAATTTTTATGTCAGTAGATAGGGGTGGACGACTTGTCACGTACCAAACTTGAGGTCACGTTCAAATTATTGTTAAGGTCATTGTGACCCCGAAAACAGGAAATTTTTAATAGTCGCATTTTTTTCGGACAGTTGATAGATTAGGTTGAGACGATGTGTCACACACCAAAATAACACCTGATAACATATTGTCCATCCCCACCAAGATAGAAGTCACTGACAAAACTATATTGGCAAAGTGAGCATGCGTACATGTATGGTATTTCAATACGTACATGTATGGTATTTCAATCTGCAGTTTTAAATTACCCAAGCAATACCCTGACGTTGTCATTATTTTCCCCACCTACTGAAAATACGATACTGTCCTGGATTAAGGTAAAACGGGGTAACTTTGACACAACTTTATCTCCAATCTGATTTGAAGACCAGAGCCACACTATGTCAACACTGGGTACCATTAAGAGTCAACACTGGAGACGTTTGGACCTGTTCAAATTATTGTTGTGATAACCACAGATATTTATTGCATGTAAGTTTGAAAAAGAAGAACATGTGTCAATGTTACCCCATTGTGAATGCCCTGGTGTAACATTGACATGCATCACCAAAGTCATAGCAAACCAGCTGGGGTAACTTTGACATGTTGAGCTAGGATAACTTTGACATCAATCAATGGTGAACGTGGAGTCAAAGTTACTTCAAATACACAAAATTACTGAAAATAGTGGCCAGAAGAAAGAACTGAATAAAGCTACTCTCAATGATTAGTACTTCTAAAATAGTATATTTTTGCTATAAACTCAAAACATTGTAGCACTTCACCATAGAAGTTTTTGTGTCAAACTGTTATCAGTTACACCAGTGCCAACTACATGTTAAGTGGTCATCTTATGAAGAGTGTCACATGGCTGGCCACCTACTCCCTACTACCTCGGCAGATAACAGCATCTTATATATAAAGTTTATGCTAATATAACAAAAAAAGTTGTCAAAGTTGTTCCACTGTCAAAGTTACCCCTGTTACTTAAGACTTCATATCCGACTTGTCTCTATGTTTCTTGCTGATATACGTGAAAGGAACAACGGTTGATTTTGAAAGGATGTAAGCATAATGCGCATATCAGGATGCCTTTACGTCACTAGTGATCAATGCAACCGCAGCCGTGGAAGTGACGTATGGGTAATGATAACTTCCGTTCTTCTAGACTGTCGATAGACGAGGTGGGATATTTTGATCAAGATTTCTTTCTGTATTTTAACTTAAATGTAATGTATGTAAGCTGTGAGATATCTGCAGTTCCACGATGTCAGAAGGTTAAAGATCATTAAATCATTTAAGAATTGCTTTGTCCGTCTGTCTGGCCATCTTGATGGATTATTGCCAGGTTTTCCAACTTCATATAATATACACCACTGACGATGAAGCAGAAGCCTATTGATAATGACTGACCTTTATCTATTCTATCATTGTCAAATTCTAGTACTGGTGATATCCTAGGATTACATTCTCTGATCTTCAGTGTGTAACTGGTGATTAACTGGAAAGCTTCCCAATTTGACTGACCAGTTCCCGTTTGTATTTAACTCTATCACTATGCATTATCAACATCTCAACGGAGAATGGTCTGTTCTCAATTACCGCCTCAATATGTCCGCTGATGGTGCTGGGCAAATGTTTCCACAAACCCCAGAAGAACCGTGCCCCTGTGCTCGTGTTGAACATGGGTTAAGATAGATTATTGGTAGGTCTTCGTCTGACCAAACACCTTACTGTATTTCCATGTCCATATATATAGAATATGGACAGAAAATCCACGTAATGTTACATGTTTCGAGCGGAGAGAAGAATAATTGTTAAAAAGGGTATTGTGTCTTTTCAGACAAGACCGCATTAGTTTCATAGGGAAAAGAAATGGAAGATGTATCAGTAAAACGAGAGGATGTTGACCAAACGGACGAATCCGCGATAAAGGACGAATCCGCGATAAAGAACGAATTATGGAGCCAGAGAACCAAGTATATGTCTTTGAAGGAGGAATTGGGGATCCAAGCTGGCATACACAACCATGTAACAATAAAAGAAGAACCCGTAGTCGAGTTTGATGTACATGCAAATGGCCAGCCACTACAGAAGATCCTTATACGTAGACCGATTAAACAAGTAAGTCATACGAGGTGTATAGCAGAGGTGGCAACTCTTGCAAACATACATTATCTGGTAAAATATTGACCACGAAAAAGACCGTGACATACTGATTTGTCAACACTACACACGGATATAGCAAATTGAATCGCATCTCAATAATGAGAAACTATCCCGCACACGTTCAAGTGTTAGATATTCTTATAATTTTGACCCATCCACTGTATCCGGTGGATAATTCATGTTGGAAGCTATTGTCAGAATCTTTGTGCAGCTGAAAAGGCACAGTCTAGAGACATTGTTGTTCCAAGACTTGGCTAGTGTATGCATTCTCGTGATTCTTACATGGAGTATGAACCATGTATCTCTTCAACAACCACCCACTTACCCCGCCTAGTAACATAAGTAGCCTAGCTCCAGAAAAATGTACATACAATAGCCACTGTCAAACTTGGATAGCTGACCGGACACTTTACTGGCTGGGCTGATAAGTATCCAGGATAAAAAGGAACTATGAGCACTCTCGTGGCCTGGCCCATGCAGGCACCGTCTTGATATGAGAGAAACATAATCGAAAAAGGCGTTAAATCGTACTCACCCACCCACTCATGTAAATAGTCATTTCTTCCCATGGATAATAGCTTACAGTGGTATATTGCTGATTCTTAAAACACTACGTTGACCTTGTTAGATAGTCCAGTCATGATAACTAGACTGATTGTTTTGATCTTCCAGGAGTGTCCGGGCACAGGCAGTGATACCGAGCAGACCAGACTTGAGGATGATACAATTCCGGTGGAAAAACCTTTTCCTGTGAACCTGTATCGGGTCAATAATGTATGCAGAAATTATACTCAGCTGAACACTGACTGTTCCAGACCAGACACCATCTCCTTGACTCATGTCCTAGAAACACAAAATTCTGACCAGATCAGTGATACGCTAGACCATGAGAGACACCATACTGGCGAAAATCCATACGAATGCCCATTATGTCCGTATAGTTGTACCAAGAAAATTAATATGCAGAGACATCAGAGAACTCATACTGGTGAAAAGCCATACATATGTTCTATATGCCCGTATAGCTGCTCCGTTAAAAGCAGTCTGCAAAGACACCAGAGAACTCATACTGGTGAAAAGCCATACATATGTTCTATATGCCCGTACAGCTGCTCCGATAAAAGCAGTCTGCAAACACATCAGAGAATTCATACTGGTGAAAAGCCATACATATGTTCTATATGCCCGTATAGCTGCTCCGTTAAAAGCAGTCTGCAAAGACACCAGAGAACTCATACTGGTGAAAAGCCATACATATGTTCTATATGCCCGTACAGCTGCTCCGATAAAAGCAGTCTGCAAACACATCAGAGAATTCATACTGGTGAAAAGCCATACATATGTTCTATATGCCCGTATAGCTGCTGCGTTAAAAGCAGTCTGCAAAGACACCAGAGAACTCATACTGGTGAAAAGCCATACTTATGTTCCATATGCCCGTACAGCTGCTCCGATAAAAGCAGTCTGCAAAAACATCAAAGAACTCATACTGTTGAAAAGCCATACATATGTTCTATATGCCCGTACAGCTGCTGCTATAAAAGCAATCTGCAAAAACACCAGAGAACGCATACTGGTGAAAAGCCATACTTATGTTCCATATGCCCGTACAGCTGCTCCGTTAAAAGCAGTCTGCAAGAACATCATAGAACTCATACTGGTGAAAAGCCATACAAATGCTCATTGTGTGCGTATAGTTGTGCACAGAAAAAATCTCTGAAGAGACATCGGAGAACTCCTACTGGTGAAAAGCCATCCATATAGCTGTGCCCAGAAAGGCCTTCTCATTTACCATGAGAGAACACATATTGGCGAAAAGCCATACAAATGTTCATTATGTCCGTATAGTTGTGCAGATAAAAGCAATATGAAGAGACATCAGAGAACTCATACTGGTGTTTAGCCATACATATGTTCAATATGCTCGTATAGCTGCGCCAAGGAAAGATCAAAAAAGATACGAGAGACCCCATGCCGTCATGTAGATAGTGATCAGCGAAAAGTTTTACTGATGAAAATACATATTGGTGGTCAGTGTGTCAGGATAGCTGTGTAACGGAAGGCCATCAGACCGAACATGGATAGATCACTGTTGTGAATGTCCAACCGGATGGTCATTATGAAATTCGATAAATGAGGCTCAGGGTTAAGTATCTTTGGAAGAAAAAGATGTGGTAATTCATACTGGTCACAAAAATAAGAGCGAATGCATGACGAAAAGCCATACAGAAGATCGTCGTATATATATTTCTGTATTGCTTTGTTATGAAGGGTGAGGAAAGGTAACTGATTCCGTCAAAAACCCTTCTCTGTAGTAGTTCCATAGAAATAAGTTCCAGAAATGACCGGGTAACTTGTTATACTGTTCTTTAGTTACTCATTATTATAGAGCATTTCCACAAAGTGTATGCTCTTATGTTCTCATGAGGAACG
>JAVTVY010012844.1:0-58743 GCA_036873755.1 Hanleya hanleyi
GCAAGACCGGTACCTCTTGAACAAGATCCCCATCAAAATCCGACTGATACGGGCGCCTCCGACCCTCGCCTTGATGGCCACTAACGTAGAGGGGCATGTAGCGGACTATAAGATTGTCATCCAAGACGCAGTCCTGTATGTCCGAAAAGTGAAACCGAATCCAGCCGTTCAATTGGGACACATGAAAGCCTTGGAAACAAAACCAGCCCAGTACCCTATCCGACGTGTGCAAACCAAAGTGTTCTCTGTGCCTGCTGAAAATATGGGCGCCAACAAAGAAAACCTGTTCCTGGGGGAACTACCCAAGCGATTGATCCTGGCCTGTGTGGAAAATACCAGTTTCAGCGGAGCCTACCCAGAGAATCCGTTTGACTTTAAACATTTCGGCATCAATTTTGTGGCCCTGCATGTGGATGGACAACAGGTGCCAGCCACGGCCTTAACCCCGAACTTTGGGCGGAGGAATCTCATTCGAGCCTATCAGAGCCTGTTTACAGCCACCGGTCAAATCAACCAGGACGAAGGGAATATGATCAGTCGGGAGGACTACGCGAACGGATACACGTTGTTCTGTTTCGATCTGTCCCCCACCTTAGAGAACGACCATCAGCTGGCTCTGGCCAAGCAAGGCAACTTACGGTTGGAAATCCACTTTGCACGAGCCCTGGCGACCACCGTCAATGCGATCTGCTACGCCGAGTTTGACAACATCATTCAAGTGGACAAGGCGCGCAACGTCCTGTGTGACTTCTCCACCTAACATGGATACAGACCAGATAACCACCGTGCTGGAGAATGACCTAGAGACACGTAGGGTCTTTCAAGGGGTGTTCGCCCGAGATGTGTTTCCATTAGACCGTATGTATCCGGCTGCTTACGTTCTCAACACGGACCCGATGGATCGACCCGGTGAACACTGGGTGGCCGTGTACTTGACAGAACAGCAGGGGGAATACTTTGACCCGTACGGCCTGCCACCTCCATCCCGATTTAACAGACTTCATGGATCAAGGCACAGAGACGTGGTGTTGGAACAGTCAAACGTTGCAAAGCCTGACCAGTGGCGTGTGCGGACAATATTGCTTGTTTACCTGTACCATCGATGCCGGGGAAGACCCTTATCTACCATCGTACAGATGTTTGACGAGTACCCCCAGGCCGAGGACCGCGATGTACTCGTCTATGACTGGGCCGCCCATCATTTCAACGTACAAGCCCCGTTCTGGGCTTGAATTATTTCAATGTACATACGCCCGCTGTTCTGGGCTTCAGTTAATGACAAGCCCCTTGTTCTGGGCTTCAGTTAATGACAAGCCCCTTGTTCTGGGCTTCAGTTAATGACAAGCCCCTTGTTCTGGGCTTGAGTTTTCACGTGGTTGTTCTCACGTTGTTGTTGTTCAATGAATAAAAAATGAGATCTCACCAAAAAACCCTGTCTTGTGTGTTTTATTCCTGATGCATTAATGCCCAATGCGGAGATTCAGTCAAACTGAAATCAGTGGTGTAGGATGGGACCAAAATGTAACCCATCAAGTTTAGAATGCAAGAGCACTATAGTAAAAATAGAGAGCCAATGAAATCAGCCCACAGACCAAGTACGTGTTTTTGGTCTAGGTTTGGAGCGGGCATTTCATTGAGGTACGTGTATACGGTGAGTGAAGAGACTCGTCCAACACGTATCGATTATGACTATCAGTGCTAGGTAACCCATCAAGGTTAGAATGCAAGAGCACTATAGTAAAAATAGAGAGCCAATGAAATCAGCCTACAGACCAAGTACGTGTTTTTTGGTCTAGGTTTGGAGCGGGTATTTCATTGAGGTACGTGTATACGGTGAGTGAAGAGACTCGTCCAACACGTATAGATTATGACTATAAGTTCTATTAGCCAATCAGTGGCCTAGAATGGAGCCAAAGGTAACCCATCCATGTCCAGAATAACATTACCCGGGTGTACAAGAACCCAGATGTAGGCGCGGACGTCAGCGAAAGCACACCGTGAATACCCCAATTCGATGGGCTGATTGTTCGATCGCTGATTGGTTCTTTTTCTCGACCGCTGATTGGCTCTTTTTCTCGACCGCTGATTGGTCCACATGGAACTGCCCATCTTTCCCAGGTTCATCTAGAATCCCCCTTTTTTTTGTGCTCAAGCTGACTATAGCGATACCGCAACATTGTCTCATTGGACATTGGACCGTCTGACCTGGAGGTGACCCTTTGACCTTTTGACCCGCGTCCGCGCGCGCGCGCGCACTGCCGGGGATGACGCGGGATGACGCGCGCGCGCGCTGCGGGGCGCTGGGGCGGGAAAACACCCCGGCGGCTGAACATTGCAACTCTTGTATGTTTGGAGGTAGTGTTTAGTGAAAACCCGGAAGTGACGTGACAACCCACGTCACCTGCGTATATACTCCTGTAAAATAGAGCCGATTTTATTTCTTTGGAAGGGACAAGGTGAATTGCGCTTTTTATACTACTAAACTGTGATGTAGATTACATCTTACATAGGCCTTAAGGCCGTGATATGCCTATGAAGTATTCTGGGGCATGGTCAATACTTTCCAATTTTCCCTTCGTCTACTACTCGCCGATTTTTTTGATTTTTTATTATTTATTTATTTATTTATTTATTTATTTATTTATTTCCTCGAGAGCTTTAAAATAAGACCTCACTCTACCCCATCGGGCCACTAGTGCTCCAACATGTCCAACCCGTATGGATTGATACATACCAATATCCCAGTATATGAGTGTATATGGGTCTATATGGATCTATATGGATCTATATACAAGCCTACGCGGTACTTTCAAATTTTTTTCCATCGTATTCTACATGATCAACCTCATAGCTCATAGTAAAAGCCATAAAAAACCCCGATCACTCCTATACCCATTCAGGCTAAATATAGCGGACATGATCTTCGAATTGGTCTAGTCCGAGTTGTCTCCCTTGCACCAAAGCGAATAGATGGCGCTGTGGTTTGAACGACTTTATTATCCGGGGAAATTTTGGTGTTCAGTAGCCATTTTGTGTTTTCTGAGCGGGAGAACATTCTCTGTTGCAGTGTATAACGGAACTTTGTTCCATTTCGGTATCCGATGAGATGAATAATGTGATCTGCATCATGCATCGCCTGCATGTCACACGTAGACTGAAATCGAGGGAGTGTGCTGTGTTCCAGCGGACGCATCAATTTGTGTGATATCCGACAGGAAACGTGAAAATGGATATTCTTTCACAGATTTCGAAGTGTATAGGCCTACAGTTCTGGTGAGAATGAACGCAGCCTTTATGATCAGCGATTGAACGATAATGTAGGCCACCGAACAGGTTTTGTGGAATCAACATTGTGTAACGACTGGAGGGATTTTATCGGACATGTGCAGTACGTAACGCTTATCGTGGCAGTCCGTATAATTTGTCAATTTTTGTGTTTGGCACGACAACAGTGAAAGCTGATGGATGAAATTCTACTCCACGGGGAACGGTAACGAATGAATGGAATATCTTACCAAACTCTCAGGTAGGATGTGGGTTTCAGTGAGTTCACCGGGTGTGACAATTTCTTTATAATGATTTGTGATAAAAGCGGGTAAAACCTAATGTCAAAATCTCCTTGAAGGTCACGGAGATGTCGATTTATTGCTGATCAGCTGATTTCCAGGACAGACAGACATTATTTCGGCTCTTTTCTCTTCGAAATTCTTGTAATTTGCTCAATACAAATAAATATTTAAATTGACTCTGAGTTTTCTGTTGGCATTATTTCAGCAATATTATGCACTAAAATCTGATGATTCGAAATAAAACTAGGAAATTTTAATGCTTGGGCGATGGTAACACAGCACTATACAGTGGGCCTTCTTTGTCTTTATCTTGTGGTTTCAACAACGACTGTCATTTTTCAATACCTCCGGAATCATAGGAGGCATTTGAATCGGTTCCATCTTCTGTCGTCTCTGGTTCTGGGGGTTTTAACATGGTTTGTAACATCTCGTCTATATCATCAAAACTTTGGTATACATCTGGAGTAACATCCGGTGTGGTTGTTGTCAAGGCGAAGAAATTATCCAGCGGCGATGTTTCTGGAGGATGTTCACAATGAGTTGGTGCAGGGTAGTTCTGGGGTTCAGGTAAAGGTGAGAATAAGTGGTTGATTATATGATCTAATGGGGGTTCATCGTGTACCAAATTCATGATACTGTCGAAGCGTTGTACTTGATTATCATGATTTGTGAACAAATCTGATGTGTTGTCAATATCCATGAGTTGAGTCAAGGGTAAATCCATGACTGAGCACTCAGATTAATTGTGAATAATTAAAAAAATGTGGTATTTATAGTGTAAGACACGTGCGCACGCGCAGCGAAAACACTCTGGTTGTATCGTGTGCTACGCTGCTGAAGAAAAAATATATGTGTGTTTGTTTAACAATTATAAACAGCTTTTCATTTTACAATAAATGTCAGGGCACGTGTAAATTTTATTACAAGTTAAACTCAGGCAATTCATTAGTGTTATATTTAAAAATTTAACAACCTAACGCTAGAATATATGATTAAAGGGGGAGGGGGAGAGGGGGAGGGAAGCAGGAAAGACAAAATTTTTTTTTTATTTTAAAAACAAGGAAAAAAAGATTCATGAAGGCAAAAAAAATCTTTTTCATTTTCTATGTTTTTTTAACAACTAAATATTGAAATTAGTGAAATTAGCGAAAAAAAAAGGGTGTAATTATCACCCTATAGCAAAAAAAATTGTTTTAAAAATGGGCCAATGGGGTCGAGTGAGGTATCAAATTGAAGGTGAGGAGAAGGGCTATCTGATGCACTGGGTATGAGATTGAAATATCGGCATTCTGCGCATGCGCGGCAGTGAAGGGTGTAAATTATCACCCTATAGCAAAAAATTGTTTTAAAAATGAGCCAATGGGGTCGAGTGAGGTATCAAATTGAAGGTAAGGAGAAGGGCTATCTGATGCACTGGGTATGAGATTGAATTAGGGTGATTCTGCGCATGCGCGGCAGTGAAGGGTGTAAATTATCACCCTATAGCAAAAAAATTGTTTTAAAAATGAGCCAATGGGGTCGAGTGAGGTATCAAATTGAAGGTAAGGAGAAGGGCTATCTGATGCACTGGGTGGAAGATTCGAAAATTATACAAGTCCAATAGACGACGATCACGATGAAAACAATGGCGTATGGTAGCCCAGTGACGTTGATAAATGGCCCTGACACGCTCATCTTCAGGCAAGACTTCAACCGGAGGTGCGGCTGGATCCAAGGGAAAATCTTCTCCACGTCTCATGCTTTTCGTCTCATACAAGCGGCTAGGCAGGCAGGAGGACTGGTTGGCGGGCTGGCTGGCTGATCAAGTCAGGTCAGGTAAGTCAGATTGAATACACCCCTTTCCCTAAAAATCAACTCCTTTTATACATTTTACTACTGGCGGCCATCTTGTACCCACCTCCCACATTTGTACCCACCTCCCACATTTGTACCCACCTCCCACATTTGTACCCACCTCCCACATTTGTACCCACCTCCCACATTTGTACCCACCTCCCACATTTGTACCCACCTCCCACATTTGTACCCACCTCCCATACCCACCTCCCACATTTGTACCCACCTCCCACATTTGTACCCACCTCCCACACATCACGCATGCGCACAAAACACACTTATGACGTCACACCAGGTTCTGCGCATGCGCAGTGAAAAGCTATTGCGCCAATTTACGCTTTGTATACTACTAGTGTAGTACGTTTTAAGTGTATGACGACATATTTTATCAGTTTAGAATGGTAACATTCCATCGTTTAAGAAAAGGTAAAATGACTAGGTCGGTCATATATAAACTTGGCATGAGGTAGCAAAATCTCAACCTCACGTTCGGCTATTTCCGTATTGGCGGAACGAGCCTCTCACATGCACACAAATCCCCACCGGTGGGGAGCGTATGACGATCACACAGTGAGCCGGCTACGAAAATAGTGCCTTTGATAATCGAGAGATCCGGGCGCATTTTATTTTGAAATGAATTTAATTTTAACCAAACGAACATAATTCATTCAAATAATACAAAACTATTTCTATGTTTAGTTGAATAATAGCAATCTATCCCCAGAATTCAGCAACTGAGCTGATTTCCACCAATACGGAAATAGACGATTGCGAGATTGGTTCCGCCGAAAATTAATTGTGCGCATGATAAGATAAGATTCTTTACTGCACTGAGCATCACATTTGGGACAGAGTACAAAACACATAAAAAGTATAATAAATAAGAAAGTAAACAAACAGGTGCGACGTTTCCGTTTCCGCTCCCAGAAATCCACCAGGCCAGAGGTCAGTTTTCGCAGCTAAAGTGAGTTCTGGGGCTAGATTGGCAAAAATCTCTCAGTCTAGCCTGAGTTATAAAATGTTGGGTGAATTCTATATGCCAGGTTTGACCGTACTATTTAAAAATGAAAATAACGATTAAACGCCACAGTCCATATTATTTTATACCCTTATGATTTAACGGTTCATCCATTGTTGTCTGATACCAATATCATTTATGACAGCGGACAATGGACCGGCAGACGTTGTCCACTGTGCATTTATTCTTCGTCCATGGTGGCAAGATTATTGTTGTACAAGAAATAACGGGAAAGAACAAACTGGAGGAAAGGATAAAAAAAGTATTGTCGCCTTCGACATATAAATTATGTGTAGACCTGACTGAACAAATATTTCATGGTCGCTATCCGACCGCACTCTTGTCGGAGTGACCATATATTTTTCGGCCGAGCTGGGTGAATTTCCACTCTTACTTTAGTGAACTTTTCACTTATGCTTTTTAGAGAGTACTCAGATTGTTTAGCATCCTCTCCTCAAAAAAAAAAAAAAAAATAGGAACAACTGTATTCAAAGTGATATATCCGGTATCGCAACCTCTGTCGTTTCACCCGATGAGAGTAGGCTTAATTAAAAATTTTAACCCTTACCTTTCCAAGGGATTTGATGCCCTTGAACAGGACGGCGAATACAACAATCCAAGCGAGGAGGAGACAAAGGGTCAACTCCCATACGAGATCCCCGGGCACATCTAAACCAGAGCTTTTCTTCAGAACGCGAAAGCTGGAAGAAAAGACAGGAATTTATTTGGGCTGAATACTGGGACATCTCCGGTCATTTTGTTCCATTATGGGACCGTGATCAAATAGTCAATCATATATGCTTTGTTATACTACCTACCGACATGGACCTTTCGTGAATTATCATAAAACCAATGCTGAACATTCGATTTTACTACTCGGCTAATTATAGACGAAAGGGTAATCTGTCTGTGTCGGTGTCGACTGTCCGTCTGTTCATCATCGACGTTATCGAGATACCTCTAGAAAGACTTCCACCTATTTTTCGAGGTCAAATTAAAAATGAGTATATATTCGATGCTATTAGCATGATATTTATGATATCTCATAGATATATCTTTTATATCAAAGTTGCATCTGCTTATTGAGAGAAACTTTAAAGCAGGGTCAAATTATATGGTAAATTAAATTAAACACCAGCCAAGCTACCAAATTCATACCAAAAAGCAGCTAGTGATGGACCAGAACGCTATCAAAGATGGCTGACCTTGACCTATTTTGTTAAAGTCAAATTAAAGGCAAAAGTATCAGATAAAGGTACGTTTTTTCTCCGATAATAATATTATCACATTTATCGGAGTATGGACAAGCGGTCCAAATCCAGAACACATATACAACCGATGTGATGGATAAGAATGTCCTGATGATTAGTGTCCCTTTTCATATCCTTTTCTATTGCAACCAAGGGGGGACACTTGTCCTCAATGTGGAGAAAATGTCATAGCTGGGTTAGGAGATAGGGGTCGGACACTCTTAGCCACCGGACATTCTTAGCCTCCACGCCGGCAACGAGCCAAGGGCATATCGGAGATAATCAACCTAGACATATTTTTAAAGAACGTAGTATGAGATAAAAGTAGGTTCATTGCCGTTAACATAATATCTTTTGAAAAATTATAGAGACTTACTTCCAATATTCCTGACTGGAGGACTGGGTCTCGTTCGTTATAGTTAAGTTACCTGAAAAAAAAGTGAAGTATATCATTGGCTCTTACAATCTAATTTACGTATCACTTTCATCATTTATAATGTGCATATTTATTATCATATTATAAGTCTATCGCGGAAACACTGCGGTTATTTAAAAATGATTCCTTTATTAATATTTTCCCCTGTTTCTACCTTGTGTTTGATTCCTCTTGGCCCTGACAGAAGCAATGTTGCATTCCCGATATGAACGCCATAAGCGAGCGGAGATAGGGCAATTTTTATTTTAGGGTTTTAATTCAGCAGCAACATACTTTCAGAAGCTTCCGATCTAACATTTATAATTCAACCGTCGTCTATAAAAGAATTTCTACGGCAATAATCAAAAGACCTCTTTCGTACCGATTAGTACCAATTCCAAATGTGTATGAAATAAAAATAATTTAAAAAAAAACAAGATTTTTTTCCAACAGGAGAGAAGCGGTCAGCAGTTCAATGATGTCAGTAATTTTCGTAGGAAGAAGGTGGTAGTCTGGAGAGTATATATTCTGTGGTTTCATGAGTATGAATGAAAGAAACATTTAACGAGAGAAAAAAAGTGAATGAATGGGCTTTGGAATCGAACCCATGCCCCAGTTCGCCGGCGTAGCTGTCAAACATAATACCAATATTGTTATATAAGTTAGATCGCCTTTGTCAGCCAAGCTTTTCAGATTCTTTAATATATCTTAAGTGATTCTAGGCACCACGAACATACCGAGTATGCGAATATATATACAGACATGACTGTTGCCTGTGTCATATTTGTCACAATCTTATTACTTCGAAGATATGCAATTTTATACAATTCCGAGATGACAAACTTATACGGACCCAGATGTAATTAACTGGTATTTGACTGGAATATTATTTGAATGTACAGGCATAGAGTAGTAGGGGGTGTACATGTGCATCTCACTGATGCACATGCGTAGAATTCAAACTATACTTCCACGTTGGCTGTACACTTCTATTAGGAGACGAATCTTGACAATATTTCAATTGGTTCTGGGACAAGCAACTGGTGGAAACAAACGATGGGTGACGGATTGGCAGTTTGACAGAATAGTTCAATCTCATTAATTTTCGATAGTCTTCAGTTCTGTGACTACATGTATGTGTGGTGTAAAGATTGGAGCTCCATAGTATACTCATTTATGAGATATGGGGGTAGCGAGACAGAAAGACAAAGGTACCGATGTACATGTACATGATGACAGTACCTCAATGACAATATTTATTCATGATCAGATGCGTCTCTGGTGTAAGTTCAGTACGCCTAGCGCCTAGGCCTTCTTGAGATATGGCGGAGGCAAGCAAACACAGTTGGACGGACGGGTGTACTTACGTGATGACAAAATAACAAGGGAAATTTTGGCTGTAGTACATGAGCAGATGCTAGTCTAGTGTAAGTTCAGTACTTAGGTCTTATGCGACGAATGGACAAATTTTACAAAGTGGCCCAGAAATATTTGAAATTACAACACATATAAGGGAAGTGGGAAGAGGTGCCGACATACTGAAAGAGCCACATGACTTCACAGTATAGTCTTCTGATTAACCTATTCTAAAGCACATACCAAGGATCTAGCGATTCGTGATATGTGTTGTATCTCAGGTACGCTTTTTGTACCTGTTCATGTGGCAACTTGGATGACATGACCACACGGCCCCTAGCACCGGCATAACCGGTATTATATACAAATCAAGAGAGCGATGATGGAAATGCTCTGACAACTCGCATATTGGTAGTTGGTGAGCTGTGTCGCTGTGACAACTCGTACACTGATCTAAGACGACAAGGGTGTGGGATTAAAGCCATTTTTGAAACATGTAGATATCGAGAATACGAAGACGGACGGACATACAGGCGTACATGATGACGAGAATTCCCCAAGGCCAAGTTTTAAAAATAAGTTTGGCACTTCTAGGCTTAGTCCTTCTTGGGATATGCTGGTAAGAAACGATGTTTGGTCAGCTGACGCAGTTTGATCTCGTGTTCTGGTAAAACATGGGTCAATCTCATTGCTGTTCGATAGTCTTCTGCTCTGTGACCACATGGATATGTACTGTAAATCTGGTACTCATCAGTCTAGAGATATGGTGGTAACGAGTAAACGGATGCGGTCGGACATACGGTCTTTTTGAATTTGATGCTAGTGCTGCTATATGGAATATGGAATAGGTCTTTTGGATTATGGACGCTGATATTCCTTAATGGACGACGGCTGAATTATGGATGACGGACCAGACGCATGTAATTACATAAATTTTGAATAATACTAAAATTATATTGGCTAGACTTGCGAGATGTCAAACAGAATCGGTCCAGTTTTACCCTTACCGAAGTGCCTTTACTCAGTTTTTTAAATATTTGTCGTGGGTTGACTCCCTCACAAGAATTCCAGCTCACCGGGAAATTTGTTTTCCATGTTCAGTCGCCATTTCATTTGACTAAGTCAAATTTGGGGTTAGTCACAGATGTTTTTTTTACCAAACGCCTACCAGATTTGTTTTGTCGGAAATAAAATTAAATCAAGCTACATCTCCCCCATGTAAAAAAAAAATATGTTTTTAATGGAGAAATTAGACTTAAACGTTGTTTCAATATACAGTAAAATTGTATTTCCTTTGCACCGAAACCGAGATTGAAGAACCTTTTTGATAAATAATTCCTTATTTACTGCGGTAAACAGAAAAAATAAGTAGGATAGATCGCAATGCAATAGGATGAGTCTAAGTTTGGTCACCAAGACCGCAATTACAAGTTAACACCACTATACCTGACAAAAAATGCGTTGGTCCATCAATTAATGGAAACAGAAAACACCTGCATGTCGCGCGCCCGAAATCGACACGTAGGGGGACGTCCCCCCCTACCAAACTTTCTGCGCTATCTCCGGAACGACAAAAAAT
This sequence comes from Hanleya hanleyi, assembly GCA_036873755.1. Taxonomy (NCBI): domain Eukaryota; kingdom Metazoa; phylum Mollusca; class Polyplacophora; order Lepidopleurida; family Hanleyidae; genus Hanleya; species Hanleya hanleyi. Next base: position 11,024 of record JAVTVY010012844.1, read on the forward strand.
GGAGAGCTGAAACTCCGTGAATTTATAGGTTATCATAATGGAGTCATATTGAGCCTATTGGCATAACCTCCTGAGCAGAGGATCATGGCTAAATTTAAAATGGCGGCCATGTGGGGTACCAGAAAAAGTGATGTTTTCGTCATATTTGTTCAAATTTTTTGCTATTCTGTATGGAAAAGTGGGTAAAATCTATTTTATTTTATATCAGATTATTATTTACTAATTTATCATGCAGTAAAATTAGAAAATTCTGACCGAAAAATCGTCCAAAAATGCTCTTTTTAAAAATGACGTCATCATGACGGCCATCTTGGATTTTTACATTTTTACATTTTCTTGGAGAGCTTGACCCAAAGATATAGTGTGGTAAGTTTCAGTCCTCTAACCTTAGCGATAGCGAAAATATATAGAGGGCACTCCCCCCCCCCCGTCATCTAAGTGACATCTATTGCAATTAGATGGCACCTGAGCTTCCTTTTTTAAATATAATAATGTTATTTGGTAAATCGCATGGGGTGTGGTAAAATCTCGAAGTCTTACCGTCTAAGTATTGTTGCACACATTCAGGTCGGGTGAAATTGGTCCAGGTTTCGTTGGCTTTGATATCTGATTTCTCACAGAAGCAGGAATTCCACTCGTTATTACACGAATTCCACGGCACTTCGCTTCGCATAGACGCAAAGAAGTAGAATATGCAGTAAGCCAAGACCACGTTGTAGTACAGGGCGATGCAGGCCGATATGATGACGGAACAATAGCCAACTCCTGCGAAGGACAATAGGATAACAACAGGACAAGATAGAGCTGACTCATGTGAGGGAAAATAGGATAATAACAGGACAATATAGAGCTGGCTCATGTTGGGGAAAATAGGGTAATAACAGGACAATATAGAGCTGGCTCATGTTGGGGAAAATATGATAATAACAGGACAAGGATAGAGCTGACTCATGTAGGGGACAATAGGATAATAAGAGGACAAGATAGAGCTGACTTGTGTGGAGGACAATAGGATAATAATAGGACAGGATAGAGCTGACTCGTGTGAGAGACAAAAGCACAACAGGGCAAGGCAGAGCTGACTCATGTGGGAGACAATAGGATAATAACAGGTCAAGATAGAGCTGACTCATGTGGGGGACAATAGGATAATAACAGGTCAAGATAGAGCTGACTCATGTGGGGAACAATAGGATAATAACAGGTCAAGATAGAGCTGACTCACGTGAGGGACAATAGGATAATAACAGGTCAAGATAGAGCTGACGCATGTGGGGAACAATAGGATAATAACAGGTCAAGATAGAGCCGACTCATGTGAGGGACAATATGATAATAACAGGACAAGAATCTGAGTCTTTATCTCGTTAGTACAATTACATGTAAATCGATTCACCAGGAAATGTAAAGTTTACCTTTAAGAAGCGGGTTCATTTTCCAGACAGTTATCGGTCCGAGGCTAGCGAACTGTCCAAACGCCAGTTCCAGGAAAAATACAGGGATACCGACCAGCACCAGCATTATGAAATAGGGGATGAGAAAGGCTCCTGTAAGTAGAGAAAGCAGTCAGTACTACAATCTGAAGTTACTTATTAACCTATACAATATCGCCACAAACGACAAAAAAGGAAAATGGGAATATTTGTCAAATCACACTGATATTGAAACAGTATATGTGTGATCTCACGAATATGTTATGTTATTATCTCATGCGTATAGCAATATGGGTGACTGTATAAATGGACTTTAGCAAACAATTTCTTGACATGGTTTTGTTTTTCAAACTCAGTCAGTTTTATATTTATCAAGGTAGATGCCAAGATTATCCGAATATCAGATATCGGGTGTGCTTCGTTTCCATTTTTTTCATTCCTGGAATTTGTATGCCCAACCTGTCAAAGCAGCCATTTCATAATTTCAAATGCTCAATCAAGCTTCTAGGGTTGCGTGTTGTATTTACCTCCGCCGTTTTTGTAGCATTTGAAAGGAAATCTCCACACGTTCCCTAGCCCGACGGCAAACCCCACACAGGAGAGGATAAACTCGATTTGTCTCCCCCACTGAGCCCTCTCTGGGCCTTCCTCGTCCTGAAGGCCAAGTTCGCCATTGGGTTTGGATAGTTCGCCGTCAATGGTGTTCAAAACCACGTCACTGGATACCGGGGGCTGAAGGTCAAACTGAAAGAAAGGAAATAAAAATTTCATGTGTAGTGAATGTAAAGCGAAACTAACCTCATTCATAGTAACCGAGTAAATAATCTATGATAAATAATCTTAGGATGCATAGATCCATTTCATACAAAGAAATCGAAGAACGTTCGTCTGCAGACCGACACTGCTTCCACAGCGGAGATCTGGAGCTGTGTGACCATTTGTTATAAAGTTGAGAAGTTAGGAAACTGAGTAATGTGTGAATAGCTAAGATGCTCCCTTAAAGGCAACAAATAGTGGTCAATAACGAGCCCTGCATGCTCAAAGGATGACGTTTATTTCCTGAGTCTGTATAAGCATTTGAACAACGCAAAATCTGCAAACCGTACGTTAGGGAACTGAATGACGGTCAATCTGTCGAGATGGTCAGACTGTTAGGATGGTCAAATTGTCAGGATGGTCAAACAGTTAGGGTGGCCAGACTGTCAGGATGGTGAGTCTGTCGGGATTGTCAAACTGTCAGGATGGTCAGTCTGTCGGGATGGTCAGACTGCCAGGATGGTCAGTCTGCCGGGCTGGTCAGACTGTCAGGATGGTCAATCTGTCGGGATTGTCAAACTGTCAGGATGGTCAGTCTGCCGGGATGGTCAGACTGCCAGGATGGTCAGTCTGCCGGGATGGTCAAACTGTCCGGATGGTCAATCTGTCGGGATTGTCAAACTGTCAGGATGGTCAGTCTGCCGGGATGGTCAGACTGTCAGGATTGTCAGTCTGCCGGGATGGTCAGACTGTCAGGATGGTGAGTCTGTCGGAATTGTCAAACTGTCGGGATGGTGAGTCTGCCGGGATGATCAGACTGTCAGGATGGTGATCTGTCGATATTGTCAAACTGTCAGGATGGTGAGTCTGCCGGGATGGTCAGACTGTCAGGATGGCTAGTCTGCTGGGATGGTCAGACTGTCAGGATGGTCAGTCTGTCGGGATGGTCAAACTGTCAGAATAGTCAGTCTGTCGGGATGGTCAAACTGTCAGGATGGTCAGTTTGTCATGATACAGTGCTGGTGATAGAAATAGCAAGATGTGCAAGATGTTTGGGAACATGTTTCTGATTCCGCTTAATCCCTGGCTAGGGGCCGTGTGTACATCATACAATACACGATCTTCATGGTGTCGATATGAACAGTAACAACCAAAGCATGACCTAGTTGAACTACATTCAAAACAACGACTTGGAAATTCCTTTAAATAAAAGAATGCATGTCAGTGTTAAGGAATCGACAATGAATCAATGCCCAATGACGGCGAGATATCATTTATGTTGTCGCGGTTTAGCCAGTGTGGCGCCATAATGCGGGGTAGATATATTGACTGTTCTTTGATATAAAGCAAGTACCTGTATGAAACGGCCACCTGCCTAACGCGACCAGCGTCCGTCTGATTTTCCTTCAAAAAACGTTTTTCTTCATGAAACGACCAGGCGAACCGATAACTTTGCAAAATGGCGGCAGTACAATCGCGGACATTGGATCTCGTAGTCGCGAGAGTTCTACGTACGCCCATATAACTCACTCCCAACTCAACTTTGACCCTTAAAAGAAATAAGGACCATCTCATAGGCGAGCTCGGCAAAGTCCGTATCATTGCGAGGACAAAGGTCACATGGAGCAAGATAATGAGATCTCTAGGGCCAATCGCTAGATGGTGGGCAAACAATCCGACCATCTGCTCAGCTCACCATCACAAATTATTCACTGCCGCAAAATGCGTTTGTCGGGTAGGATCGCAAACAGGATTTACCGACGTCATTTAGCATTTTCGTTTCATGATAAAGTAACTTTCTTCTACAGTACTACAGATGTATGAAAAGGTAACACGTTCCCCTCATATTATTACATATTTCGATTGCAGTTTGAAGATCTATTTGACGTCTGTCACTTCCGGTTGAGGCAGTGGTATCTTTCGTGAACGCACGAGTCAGGAACAATGGCGCCCCTAGAAACAGCCTCTGGCTATTTTTCTAGAGTGTAAACCCCACCCGCTCAAGCCACTGATCACACAGGAATGGGTTCTGTAAAAAGTTATCACATCTTCCTCAGTCTTCCTGCATTTACATCCTTGACAGTGTATTAAATCGGCTCAGTTGGCATGATTTGCAAAACGGTAAATATGCGTAAATAAAAGCTTGCTAGAAAATACGTCTACCGCCTCCATGTTGGTTACAATTTACCTCCAACACAGAAGATTCTTTGATAAGTATCGAATGCAATTCAGGCATACCTAAATATTAATCTCTGTTGGAATGAGATAAATCAAAAGACATCGTCTCGAGAATAAATTAATCAAATTTATTTATTCACTACAACAAAATTCAATGTGTAAGTCTCCATATAGATAATGTGGTTAATCCTGTTGGAATCCCATATAGCGATTTCAGGCCCTCTATCTGTGCTTATGTGAGAAGGCTGTTTCAATCTTTATGGGATGCTGTGGATAATAACAAACTTCATGAGTTTCAAACAAATTTGGGATAAATTTCATCTGAGTAGCCAGAAACGTTTCGATCAAGCCATGATCAGGCGGTGTAGACTCGGCCATGCTCGAATAACTCATGAACATTTACGAAAAAAGGAACCAACCCCAAGGTGTATTTCATGCCACGAAGGTCTCACAGTGAAACATATTCTGATCGACTGTGTAGATTTTAAGATTTAAGAGATGCTTTTTATCAAGCAGCTACTTTAGAAGATCTTTTTAGTCGGGTAAAACAATACTGTATTTTAGGTTATTTGAAAGAAACCGGTTTATTACATAAATTGTAATGTATGTGCATGTTTTTTGGAGTGTTGCGTTGAGTACTTTTGCATTGCTGGATTGCTGACTTGTTTCTGTTGGAATGCTTAGAATTTTATTTGATCGTCGCTATATAGCTGAAATATTGCTGAACGTGAAGTTAAACCTTAATTCTCTCTCTCTCTCTCTCTCTCGCTCTCGAGTACAAGATTTCCCATAAGATTGACATTTTTGCCGTTGCATCCGGGTTATTTTGCCACCAGCATCTGCGTATTTCATTGGCGAATGATACCATTGAATCGTGAGCTTCCGTCAGTCAAATATTTCTTCGGATTTATTTCGGAGATTTTTGGTATAATTTTTTTTATACGAATCAAAACTCTGTGGACAGCTCGCGCACGGGAGATACACACATATAGAAGTGTAGCTATCTCTGGTCCAGTGATATATAAACAGATTCTGGTTAGTGTCAACAAAGGCGACCTGCGACTGGATACAAAATCGTGACAAGCGCGTAATCGGATATCCACTTGAGAGAGAAAATAACGACACGTGCACCGGATTGAATAAACTAAGATGTCAATGGATTTTTACAGATGGTCAATTCATACTTTAACAAGCGTCGTGAGCTCACATATTCTCACTGGGTATCAGTTTTAATGTACACAGACACCTCCATTGATATAGTACATACATATATATATTATTAGGTTCATCCAGTAATAAAACGGAGAGAAAAATGTCCTCAACATGCACTAAGGGTCTTAATTACATACATACAAAAATAGCCAATGGCTAAGTATCTAAAGAAAAACCACACACACACACACACACACACCAACACAAACCAATGGGATTGTCAGGAATCCCACGTACCCTTGACGAATCGAGAAATCCAATGATTTCAACTCAGGACAGAATTCAGACAAGCTAGATTATAACTTCTGGGAGGATGTGATGCTTACTTTTTACCTACTGACTTAAAATAAACACACTTTGAACTTCGGAAACAAAATAAATACGTCTCTTAGAATCATATGGAGAACACTCCACTAAAGTTTAAGATGTTTGGTGAATCATAAGTTTAAGGTGAATTCCAGACAAATTTAATTTGAGTATCGGGATGACCTTGACCATTGACTTATCGACCATGATATTAACAGTGTGATGGCTATTTGTTCAATATATTTTCGGTAGTGAATTGACTTAGCTGTTTCTTAGATACTATGCTAACAAGATTTTGTTATCCCCTCCCCCCCCCGCCCACACACACACGGAAGCAGTGATTCTATATCCTCTGATTAGGGTCCGGAATGGAGATAATAATTGGCTTCGTTGGTTTTATATCGTCAAAAGATCAGTGAAGTTCTGAGAAGTTTGGTGAATAATACACCAAGATACATGTATAGTTGAGACAAGCTATTATCAGTTTCTAGGGGATTTGACCTTGACCTTTGACCTAAATATAAATAGGTCGCTGTATGATCACATGGATAAAAAACCTGTAAAGTTTCGAAACGTTTGTTGAATCAGAACTCAAGATACAGGGTGGATAATTTTAAATTCAATTTCAGTGTCTCTGACCTATTGACCTCAATAACTCAATAACCAGTGAAAATTTGGAGTAGATTGACTGAATGATTTCAAAGTTATCGTGGTAACAAGAAATCGTGACACACACTCACACAAACACAGACAGACAGACAGACGTGGAATAAAATGGGAAATCTGGCATTTCTATTGGATTGTGCAGAAATATCCAGCCAATTGAGGAGTTTTTGTTCGATGCCAATTACCATTTGTCAGGTGTACCTTTTTTAAATCTTAAACAATTTCTCTAGTTTCTTTCAGTATGGTACGTACAACTATTATCAAATCAAATCAGTGGGAAATGGTATTTCTTTTGACGGGGAAATTTAGATATGGCAAATTCTCATGAAGCTGAACTGCTCGGAGAATAGCAGAAGGCGATTTTCCGACAAAGCCGATAAACTGGGTTATTTCTGCCCCTGCTCATCAAAGCAGTAGACAGGTAGTCGCTGACAGTTTGAATTTACGGCAATTTTGTCATTCGCTGTCGTTTCAATCTTTATGGGATGCTGTGGATAATAACAAACTTCATGAGTTTCAAACAAATTTGGGATAAATTTCATCTGAGTAGCCAGAAACGTTTCGATCAAGCCATGATCAGGCGGTGTAGACTCGGCCATGCTCGAATAACTCATGAACATTTACGAAAAAAGGAACCAACCCCAAGGTGTATTTCATGCCACGAAGGTCTCACAGTGAAACATATTCTGATCGACTGTGTAGATTTTAAGATTTAAGAGATGCTTTTTATCAAGCAGCTACTTTAGAAGATCTTTTTAGTCGGGTAAAACAATACTGTATTTTAGGTTATTTGAAAGAAACCGGTTTATTACATAAATTGTAATGTATGTGCATGTTTTTTGGAGTGTTGCGTTGAGTACTTTTGCATTGCTGGATTGCTGACTTGTTTCTGTTGGAATGCTTAGAATTTTATTTGATCGTCGCTATATAGCTGAAATATTGCTGAACGTGAAGTTAAACCTTAATTCTCTCTCTCTCTCTCTCTCTCGCTCTCGAGTACAAGATTTCCCATAAGATTGACATTTTTGCCGTTGCATCCGGGTTATTTTGCCACCAGCATCTGCGTATTTCATTGGCGAATGATACCATTGAATCGTGAGCTTCCGTCAGTCAAATATTTCTTCGGATTTATTTCGGAGATTTTTGGTATAATTTTTTTTATACGAATCAAAACTCTGTGGACAGCTCGCGCACGGGAGATACACACATATAGAAGTGTAGCTATCTCTGGTCCAGTGATATATAAACAGATTCTGGTTAGTGTCAACAAAGGCGACCTGCGACTGGATACAAAATCGTGACAAGCGCGTAATCGGATATCCACTTGAGAGAGAAAATAACGACACGTGCACCGGATTGAATAAACTAAGATGTCAATGGATTTTTACAGATGGTCAATTCATACTTTAACAAGCGTCGTGAGCTCACATATTCTCACTGGGTATCAGTTTTAATGTACACAGACACCTCCATTGATATAGTACATACATATATATATTATTAGGTTCATCCAGTAATAAAACGGAGAGAAAAATGTCCTCAACATGCACTAAGGGTCTTAATTACATACATACAAAAATAGCCAATGGCTAAGTATCTAAAGAAAAACCACACACACACACACACACACACCAACACAAACCAATGGGATTGTCAGGAATCCCACGTACCCTTGACGAATCGAGAAATCCAATGATTTCAACTCAGGACAGAATTCAGACAAGCTAGATTATAACTTCTGGGAGGATGTGATGCTTACTTTTTACCTACTGACTTAAAATAAACACACTTTGAACTTCGGAAACAAAATAAATACGTCTCTTAGAATCATATGGAGAACACTCCACTAAAGTTTAAGATGTTTGGTGAATCATAAGTTTAAGGTGAATTCCAGACAAATTTAATTTGAGTATCGGGATGACCTTGACCATTGACTTATCGACCATGATATTAACAGTGTGATGGCTATTTGTTCAATATATTTTCGGTAGTGAATTGACTTAGCTGTTTCTTAGATACTATGCTAACAAGATTTTGTTATCCCCTCCCCCCCCCGCCCACACACACACGGAAGCAGTGATTCTATATCCTCTGATTAGGGTCCGGAATGGAGATAATAATTGGCTTCGTTGGTTTTATATCGTCAAAAGATCAGTGAAGTTCTGAGAAGTTTGGTGAATAATACACCAAGATACATGTATAGTTGAGACAAGCTATTATCAGTTTCTAGGGGATTTGACCTTGACCTTTGACCTAAATATAAATAGGTCGCTGTATGATCACATGGATAAAAAACCTGTAAAGTTTCGAAACGTTTGTTGAATCAGAACTCAAGATACAGGGTGGATAATTTTAAATTCAATTTCAGTGTCTCTGACCTATTGACCTCAATAACTCAATAACCAGTGAAAATTTGGAGTAGATTGACTGAATGATTTCAAAGTTATCGTGGTAACAAGAAATCGTGACACACACTCACACAAACACAGACAGACAGACAGACGTGGAATAAAATGGGAAATCTGGCATTTCTATTGGATTGTGCAGAAATATCCAGCCAATTGAGGAGTTTTTGTTCGATGCCAATTACCATTTGTCAGGTGTACCTTTTTTAAATCTTAAACAATTTCTCTAGTTTCTTTCAGTATGGTACGTACAACTATTATCAAATCAAATCAGTGGGAAATGGTATTTCTTTTGACGGGGAAATTTAGATATGGCAAATTCTCATGAAGCTGAACTGCTCGGAGAATAGCAGAAGGCGATTTTCTGACAAAGCCGATAAACTGGGTTATTTCTGCCCCTGCTCATCAAAGCAGTAGACAGGTAGTCGCTGACAGTTTGAATTTACGGCAATTTTGTCATTCGCTGTCGTTTCAATCTTTATGGGATGCTGTGGATAATAACAAACTTCATGAGTTTCAAACAAATTTGGGATAAATTTCATCTGAGTAGCCAGAAACGTTTCGATCAAGCCATGATCAGGCGGTGTAGACTCGGCCATGCTCGAATAACTCATGAACATTTACGAAAAAAGGAACCAACCCCAAGGTGTATTTCATGCCACGAAGGTCTCACAGTGAAACATATTCTGATCGACTGTGTAGATTTTAAGATTTAAGAGATGCTTTTTATCAAGCAGCTACTTTAGAAGATCTTTTTAGTCGGGTAAAACAATACTGTATTTTAGGTTATTTGAAAGAAACCGGTTTATTACATAAATTGTAATGTATGTGCATGTTTTTTGGAGTGTTGCGTTGAGTACTTTTGCATTGCTGGATTGCTGACTTGTTTCTGTTGGAATGCTTAGAATTTTATTTGATCGTCGCTATATAGCTGAAATATTGCTGAACGTGAAGTTAAACCTTAATTCTCTCTCTCTCTCTCTCTCTCTCTCGCTCTCGAGTACAAGATTTCCCATAAGATTGACATTTTTGCCGTTGCATCCGGGTTATTTTGCCACCAGCATCTGCGTATTTCATTGGCGAATGATACCATTGAATCGTGAGCTTCCGTCAGTCAAATATTTCTTCGGATTTATTTCGGAGATTTTTGGTATAATTTTTTTTATACGAATCAAAACTCTGTGGACAGCTCGCGCACGGGAGATACACACATATAGAAGTGTAGCTATCTCTGGTCCAGTGATATATAAACAGATTCTGGTTAGTGTCAACAAAGGCGACCTGCGACTGGATACAAAATCGTGACAAGCGCGTAATCGGATATCCACTTGAGAGAGAAAATAACGACACGTGCACCGGATTGAATAAACTAAGATGTCAATGGATTTTTACAGATGGTCAATTCATACTTTAACAAGCGTCGTGAGCTCACATATTCTCACTGGGTATCAGTTTTAATGTACACAGACACCTCCATTGATATAGTACATACATATATATATTATTAGGTTCATCCAGTAATAAAACGGAGAGAAAAATGTCCTCAACATGCACTAAGGGTCTTAATTACATACATACAAAAATAGCCAATGGCTAAGTATCTAAAGAAAAACCACACACACACACACACACACACCAACACAAACCAATGGGATTGTCAGGAATCCCACGTACCCTTGACGAATCGAGAAATCCAATGATTTCAACTCAGGACAGAATTCAGACAAGCTAGATTATAACTTCTGGGAGGATGTGATGCTTACTTTTTACCTACTGACTTAAAATAAACACACTTTGAACTTCGGAAACAAAATAAATACGTCTCTTAGAATCATATGGAGAACACTCCACTAAAGTTTAAGATGTTTGGTGAATCATAAGTTTAAGGTGAATTCCAGACAAATTTAATTTGAGTATCGGGATGACCTTGACCATTGACTTATCGACCATGATATTAACAGTGTGATGGCTATTTGTTCAATATATTTTCGGTAGTGAATTGACTTAGCTGTTTCTTAGATACTATGCTAACAAGATTTTGTTATCCCCTCCCCCCCCCGCCCACACACACACGGAAGCAGTGATTCTATATCCTCTGATTAGGGTCCGGAATGGAGATAATAATTGGCTTCGTTGGTTTTATATCGTCAAAAGATCAGTGAAGTTCTGAGAAGTTTGGTGAATAATACACCAAGATACATGTATAGTTGAGACAAGCTATTATCAGTTTCTAGGGGATTTGACCTTGACCTTTGACCTAAATATAAATAGGTCGCTGTATGATCACATGGATAAAAAACCTGTAAAGTTTCGAAACGTTTGTTGAATCAGAACTCAAGATACAGGGTGGATAATTTTAAATTCAATTTCAGTGTCTCTGACCTATTGACCTCAATAACTCAATAACCAGTGAAAATTTGGAGTAGATTGACTGAATGATTTCAAAGTTATCGTGGTAACAAGAAATCGTGACACACACTCACACAAACACAGACAGACAGACAGACGTGGAATAAAATGGGAAATCTGGCATTTCTATTGGATTGTGCAGAAATATCCAGCCAATTGAGGAGTTTTTGTTCGATGCCAATTACCATTTGTCAGGTGTACCTTTTTTAAATCTTAAACAATTTCTCTAGTTTCTTTCAGTATGGTACGTACAACTATTATCAAATCAAATCAGTGGGAAATGGTATTTCTTTTGACGGGGAAATTTAGATATGGCAAATTCTCATGAAGCTGAACTGCTCGGAGAATAGCAGAAGGCGATTTTCTGACAAAGCCGATAAACTGGGTTATTTCTGCCCCTGCTCATCAAAGCAGTAGACAGGTAGTCGCTGACAGTTTGAATTTACGGCAATTTTGTCATTCGCTGTCGTTTCAATCTTTATGGGATGCTGTGGATAATAACAAACTTCATGAGTTTCAAACAAATTTGGGATAAATTTCATCTGAGTAGCCAGAAACGTTTCGATCAAGCCATGATCAGGCGGTGTAGACTCGGCCATGCTCGAATAACTCATGAACATTTACGAAAAAAGGAACCAACCCCAAGGTGTATTTCATGCCACGAAGGTCTCACAGTGAAACATATTCTGATCGACTGTGTAGATTTTAAGATTTAAGAGATGCTTTTTATCAAGCAGCTACTTTAGAAGATCTTTTTAGTCGGGTAAAACAATACTGTATTTTAGGTTATTTGAAAGAAACCGGTTTATTACATAAATTGTAATGTATGTGCATGTTTTTTGGAGTGTTGCGTTGAGTACTTTTGCATTGCTGGATTGCTGACTTGTTTCTGTTGGAATGCTTAGAATTTTATTTGATCGTCGCTATATAGCTGAAATATTGCTGAACGTGAAGTTAAACCTTAATTCTCTCTCTCTCTCTCTCTCTCGCTCTCGAGTACAAGATTTCCCATAAGATTGACATTTTTGCCGTTGCATCCGGGTTATTTTGCCACCAGCATCTGCGTATTTCATTGGCGAATGATACCATTGAATCGTGAGCTTCCGTCAGTCAAATATTTCTTCGGATTTATTTCGGAGATTTTTGGTATAATTTTTTTTATACGAATCAAAACTCTGTGGACAGCTCGCGCACGGGAGATACACACATATAGAAGTGTAGCTATCTCTGGTCCAGTGATATATAAACAGATTCTGGTTAGTGTCAACAAAGGCGACCTGCGACTGGATACAAAATCGTGACAAGCGCGTAATCGGATATCCACTTGAGAGAGAAAATAACGACACGTGCACCGGATTGAATAAACTAAGATGTCAATGGATTTTTACAGATGGTCAATTCATACTTTAACAAGCGTCGTGAGCTCACATATTCTCACTGGGTATCAGTTTTAATGTACACAGACACCTCCATTGATATAGTACATACATATATATATTATTAGGTTCATCCAGTAATAAAACGGAGAGAAAAATGTCCTCAACATGCACTAAGGGTCTTAATTACATACATACAAAAATAGCCAATGGCTAAGTATCTAAAGAAAAACCACACACACACACACACACACACCAACACAAACCAATGGGATTGTCAGGAATCCCACGTACCCTTGACGAATCGAGAAATCCAATGATTTCAACTCAGGACAGAATTCAGACAAGCTAGATTATAACTTCTGGGAGGATGTGATGCTTACTTTTTACCTACTGACTTAAAATAAACACACTTTGAACTTCGGAAACAAAATAAATACGTCTCTTAGAATCATATGGAGAACACTCCACTAAAGTTTAAGATGTTTGGTGAATCATAAGTTTAAGGTGAATTCCAGACAAATTTAATTTGAGTATCGGGATGACCTTGACCATTGACTTATCGACCATGATATTAACAGTGTGATGGCTATTTGTTCAATATATTTTCGGTAGTGAATTGACTTAGCTGTTTCTTAGATACTATGCTAACAAGATTTTGTTATCCCCTCCCCCCCCCGCCCACACACACACGGAAGCAGTGATTCTATATCCTCTGATTAGGGTCCGGAATGGAGATAATAATTGGCTTCGTTGGTTTTATATCGTCAAAAGATCAGTGAAGTTCTGAGAAGTTTGGTGAATAATACACCAAGATACATGTATAGTTGAGACAAGCTATTATCAGTTTCTAGGGGATTTGACCTTGACCTTTGACCTAAATATAAATAGGTCGCTGTATGATCACATGGATAAAAAACCTGTAAAGTTTCGAAACGTTTGTTGAATCAGAACTCAAGATACAGGGTGGATAATTTTAAATTCAATTTCAGTGTCTCTGACCTATTGACCTCAATAACTCAATAACCAGTGAAAATTTGGAGTAGATTGACTGAATGATTTCAAAGTTATCGTGGTAACAAGAAATCGTGACACACACTCACACAAACACAGACAGACAGACAGACGTGGAATAAAATGGGAAATCTGGCATTTCTATTGGATTGTGCAGAAATATCCAGCCAATTGAGGAGTTTTTGTTCGATGCCAATTACCATTTGTCAGGTGTACCTTTTTTAAATCTTAAACAATTTCTCTAGTTTCTTTCAGTATGGTACGTACAACTATTATCAAATCAAATCAGTGGGAAATGGTATTTCTTTTGACGGGGAAATTTAGATATGGCAAATTCTCATGAAGCTGAACTGCTCGGAGAATAGCAGAAGGCGATTTTCCGACAAAGCCGATAAACTGGGTTATTTCTGCCCCTGCTCATCAAAGCAGTAGACAGGTAGTCGCTGACAGTTTGAATTTACGGCAATTTTGTCATTCGCTGTCGTTTCAATCTTTATGGGATGCTGTGGATAATAACAAACTTCACGAGTTTCAAACAAATTTGGGATAAATTTCATCTGAGTAGCCAGAAACGTTTCGATCAAGCCATGATCAGGCGGTGTAGACTCGGCCATGCTCGAATAACTCATGAACATTTACGAAAAAAGGAACCAACCCCAAGGTGTATTTCATGCCACGAAGGTCTCACAGTGAAACATATTCTGATCGACTGTGTAGATTTTAAGATTTAAGAGATGCTTTTTATCAAGCAGCTACTTTAGAAGATCTTTTTAGTCGGGTAAAACAATACTGTATTTTAGGTTATTTGAAAGAAACCGGTTTATTACATAAATTGTAATGTATGTGCATGTTTTTTGGAGTGTTGCGTTGAGTACTTTTGCATTGCTGGATTGCTGACTTGTTTCTGTTGGAATGCTTAGAATTTTATTTGATCGTCGCTATATAGCTGAAATATTGCTGAACGTGAAGTTAAACCTTAATTCTCTCTCTCTCTCTCTCTCTCGCTCTCGAGTACAAGATTTCCCATAAGATTGACATTTTTGCCGTTGCATCCGGGTTATTTTGCCACCAGCATCTGCGTATTTCATTGGCGAATGATACCATTGAATCGTGAGCTTCCGTCAGTCAAATATTTCTTCGGATTTATTTCGGAGATTTTTGGTATAATTTTTTTTATACGAATCAAAACTCTGTGGACAGCTCGCGCACGGGAGATACACACATATAGAAGTGTAGCTATCTCTGGTCCAGTGATATATAAACAGATTCTGGTTAGTGTCAACAAAGGCGACCTGCGACTGGATACAAAATCGTGACAAGCGCGTAATCGGATATCCACTTGAGAGAGAAAATAACGACACGTGCACCGGATTGAATAAACTAAGATGTCAATGGATTTTTACAGATGGTCAATTCATACTTTAACAAGCGTCGTGAGCTCACATATTCTCACTGGGTATCAGTTTTAATGTACACAGACACCTCCATTGATATAGTACATACATATATATATTATTAGGTTCATCCAGTAATAAAACGGAGAGAAAAATGTCCTCAACATGCACTAAGGGTCTTAATTACATACATACAAAAATAGCCAATGGCTAAGTATCTAAAGAAAAACCACACACACACACACACACACACCAACACAAACCAATGGGATTGTCAGGAATCCCACGTACCCTTGACGAATCGAGAAATCCAATGATTTCAACTCAGGACAGAATTCAGACAAGCTAGATTATAACTTCTGGGAGGATGTGATGCTTACTTTTTACCTACTGACTTAAAATAAACACACTTTGAACTTCGGAAACAAAATAAATACGTCTCTTAGAATCATATGGAGAACACTCCACTAAAGTTTAAGATGTTTGGTGAATCATAAGTTTAAGGTGAATTCCAGACAAATTTAATTTGAGTATCGGGATGACCTTGACCATTGACTTATCGACCATGATATTAACAGTGTGATGGCTATTTGTTCAATATATTTTCGGTAGTGAATTGACTTAGCTGTTTCTTAGATACTATGCTAACAAGATTTTGTTATCCCCTCCCCCCCCCGCCCACACACACACGGAAGCAGTGATTCTATATCCTCTGATTAGGGTCCGGAATGGAGATAATAATTGGCTTCGTTGGTTTTATATCGTCAAAAGATCAGTGAAGTTCTGAGAAGTTTGGTGAATAATACACCAAGATACATGTATAGTTGAGACAAGCTATTATCAGTTTCTAGGGGATTTGACCTTGACCTTTGACCTAAATATAAATAGGTCGCTGTATGATCACATGGATAAAAAACCTGTAAAGTTTCGAAACGTTTGTTGAATCAGAACTCAAGATACAGGGTGGATAATTTTAAATTCAATTTCAGTGTCTCTGACCTATTGACCTCAATAACTCAATAACCAGTGAAAATTTGGAGTAGATTGACTGAATGATTTCAAAGTTATCGTGGTAACAAGAAATCGTGACACACACTCACACAAACACAGACAGACAGACAGACGTGGAATAAAATGGGAAATCTGGCATTTCTATTGGATTGTGCAGAAATATCCAGCCAATTGAGGAGTTTTTGTTCGATGCCAATTACCATTTGTCAGGTGTACCTTTTTTAAATCTTAAACAATTTCTCTAGTTTCTTTCAGTATGGTACGTACAACTATTATCAAATCAAATCAGTGGGAAATGGTATTTCTTTTGACGGGGAAATTTAGATATGGCAAATTCTCATGAAGCTGAACTGCTCGGAGAATAGCAGAAGGCGATTTTCTGACAAAGCCGATAAACTGGGTTATTTCTGCCCCTGCTCATCAAAGCAGTAGACAGGTAGTCGCTGACAGTTTGAATTTACGGCAATTTTGTCATTCGCTGTCGTTAAAAGATGAAGTTTAGACCACGAACAAACTAGATATTCTTGAAAATGTACATCCATTTTTAAACTTCAAACAAATCAGTGAATGTTCACACAGAGCCGAGAGATTAATCACGTCTGGATTTGGAGACAATTTGTCAAAAAAAAATGGTAGACATCACCTGTCCTTCATCATGTAAAGAAGTGGAGATACAACCAGCAAAGATGGCGGACGTAAAAAAAAGTTTAGAGTACAAAAAGAAAAACTAATGGTGGTAAGGTTATGATGTTCTGGAACTCACTCGCTTCTTTCTGTTACCTCCCTTTGCCTTCACTTCCGGTTCCGATCGATTGGAAGAGGGACTGTAAACAGAATATTTACTCTTCATTGGCTGCACCGGGTGAAGGTAATACTCTGAATGCAAAGGACGGCGGACATCAGACGGTGGTTTAGAAATTATCCTGGCCTCGTAATTTCCGAAGTCTTTTGGTTCGTACATTTCCGTGAGAATGGCCGGAAGTCGCGGGTGATCTCTCGATTTCGTCGTGTCCTGATACTGGTTGTCCATGTTTGCTAATTGCGGGTTTTTGAATAATCACTGAAGGCGTCTTACACGTTGGAATAACCAAGCAAACAGCTCAAGTAAAGCTTGATGGCGTTGAAATACACTAGCGATTAGCTGTAATACATTACGAACCATGCAACACTTGTTTCGTCCAAATTACGTTACCAACTGATATGTGTATATATGTTTCATGGACGTTAGGCCTGTTGCTATTGCAGTTAATACACTCAACAGACTTCCCAAGTATATACCAGACTTAGTTATGCTTCAACTAAAACGTCAGGAATTTAGAGGGCGTTATTTGTGTATCCTCTGGACTCAGGACTTTCATCTCCCGAGTATACATTAACAAACGCATTGTCCGTGCAGAGTATTATAAAGTCCATATATAAGTAATTTGAGACTATATTCAAACCGGCACATTTACGTTCAGCCAAGAGCAAATTTTAATTATTCATTTTTCTACGAAGTAGGCTCCTGTGAATTATATGATTTTGTCGAGCAACATAATAGTTTCAGGATGAAATAGTTTGTATCAGTACTGTTAGTCGCCAGTTCTAACCCAGAACAAGGAGAAATTTTCTTCTG
Organism: Hanleya hanleyi; assembly: GCA_036873755.1. Classification (NCBI taxonomy): domain Eukaryota; kingdom Metazoa; phylum Mollusca; class Polyplacophora; order Lepidopleurida; family Hanleyidae; genus Hanleya; species Hanleya hanleyi. Next base: position 28,799 of record JAVTVY010012844.1, read on the forward strand.
TTTCAAAAGAAAAACTTTTGATTGAGGAAATGCTTATCAATATTTTACTACAATTTTCCATGAAATCTACTTAAAAATTAACTTAGTGAATAGAATTTAACGTCGCTTTCAACAATATTTCAGCTATATCGTGACAAACCAACTAAGCACCACCCAGCCAAGTTGCGTTCCTGCTACTTTAAAAAAGAAATCTTTGAAGCAGCATGGAACCAGAACCCTCCATCCACCCTAAAACCGAGGACAGCACACAAGACACAGACAGGATGCTTACATTGGTGCAATAAAGACAAGTGATATTACAGTGCTAGACATCACGTTATCAAGTTTCTGTTGCTTAGCCGACAACCCACTGAAATATGGGGAATAAACATTAAAACTCTTAATGAGAGGTGTCTGTTTTGACCCACTGTCGCCAGTGCCGGATCCCGTCAATTTTTGATATTGCAGGACTTTCGACGTAGATTTTCACCACTGTACCACTCCCTCCAATAGAAGACCATGGTTGAATAATTCATTTTATTTTTTAAGTGAACATTGGGCGTCCATGAAAGAAGGGGGTAGGGGACAACCAGATCTTTACGTTGCCTCCGACAGAATGTCAACTGAAGACGACTTGCTGAAGGCCTAATTTGACGTTTTGGATTTGAGTTTTCGTGGTCGACTCTATGTCGATTTCATTTTTCAATGGCCTCCTTTATTTTACGATCGGATAATTTTACTATTTTGAGATAAGTTGATGACCGATTTAAGTTGAAGTCTGACACCTCAGGTACAGGTGCTCATATATTTCGAATAGGAAAAATTCAAGTTCAGATGTATAATCGAATCCGTGGTCTATTTTCTAAAGAACTGCGCACATTTATTTCAGATAGGACTTACCTTATTGCCATAACAACCAACTCAGTTGATCAGAAATAACATGGAAATAGGAAAATATGAACAGGTTTTTTCTGCATTAGAGATAGAACGAATCTGGTGACCCCACTCTTTAAATTTGTGTTTAGATCAAATAAACGGATTTGCGTGTTATCTGAATATTTAACATTTCTGTATAAATCCAAGATGGGGCCCATCTTCCACACGGCGCATGCTTCGTTTCACAGGCTCACTCCACTATGACCCTGCTACCAGTAGCGGAAGATGATTTTTACATCATGGCTATGACGTATAGGGAATAACCCACGCCCACACGGTTCAGTTTGAATCCGACCGAACAACTCCTCCAGTTTTGCACATGAGCGAACTACTTTTTCAATGATCTGCCCATATAAACGGGGAAAATAATCTCTAGATCATTCCTTCAAACGCTGGGCCAACAAAGGTATAATGCAGAATTGAAAAGTAATAGGAATGCTCGACAAACAGCGCTTTTACTATCTATGATGTCACTTCCGGCGGTGTGCTACTCGGGCGGGAATCGTGTCCGAGGATCTGACTGGTGGCTGGGTTCTGTTTGATGGTTACCCCCCATTTCTATTTCATGTATTTTTCTGATGTGTGCATATAACAGTAATAATTCATTTAAAAAGTTTGAAGGAAAATTTTTGTTGAAAAGGTACCTCCACCTTAAGGAGGGTCCAAACAAATCCAATTTTATGTCGACTGCGCATGTTTCTGCGCATTTACCAAAATAGCGATATTTAAAAGAAATTTAATGGGAAAAAAAAAATTAATTCTAGAGTATAAAACAGTTGTTAGAACATTTTGGGTGTCCCAACATTTTTATTAGATTTTCCTGTTCGGCATCGACTCTAGAAACGAGACATTTTGAAGGGTTTTGTTTTTTCTATGAAAATACGGGTTTTTCATGGAATTCCTATCAAAACCCATTTATTAGGGAAGGATTAAATCAATAAACTATGCCATATTAAATTCCAAATTACGCAAAAATAAAGCCTGGTGACCCCATGATTTTATCTCTCATTTGGAATATCAATGCTCTATACTAACTATTGTCAAAATATAGTAAAAATGTCTTTGTCAAATCGTCTTCAACCTCCTTAAGGCGTAGAAGAAAAATGAAATAGACATTTTAGTCGGACGCGGACATGCAGCTGTTATCCCCCACGAAATTAGATTTATAATTGCCGCACATAACTTCAGGGAACGAGTGAAATTATTACACCATTTGTATGACCTATTTCGATTTACTGTCGTGGGTGTTGTATTAAAAAACCCATAGGTATAACTTGAAATGAACATATATCTCCTTGACGTAAATATTGATAAAAAATTGTGTGACAAATTTCTGACACTAAGCAAAAGTATGTCACTTTCAAGTGTTTTCAACAGACCATTCGATGAGTTTTGCTGAAGTGTTTTTTTGCTTCCTCCTTTTATTGCCAAAACCGAATGTGCGTGTGGTATATGTTGTTAAAACCAGTCTGTGTATGTTCGTTACCAGTCATGTGAGGTGATTACTTTGGGTGTGTAAAAGACTAACGCACCGAGAAGTAGATCTCAGATAGTCGGACGTTGCGTCTACAGAATCACAAGGATTGGGCGTTGACGTGACGTACCTAAAATATGTGGGTCTAAAGGACAGCACTGTTTGGGTAAAAAAAGAATTTGACTCAAAATATTTTGGTCCGTGACATATATACCCAAAACTATCAGGTCAATTTGACCCAATCTTTCTGAGAGGGTACCACAGGGGAACGCTTGACGCTCCTACATCCCAGCCTGATATATGGTGCGGTGATAAAGGTGTCTAGCATATCCGTTATAACGACAAGCAAAACAGATTGTCTTTTATTTATGACATAGAAATAATGATGACAATTTCGAACTTAATGTTCACGTTCCCTTACAATTTATTATTTTTTAATTTTGAGCACTGTTTGGAGTGTATTACGCAATGTTTGTGTTGCTCTTTAAGAAAACACAAGACAAACAAGAGAATAGAAACAGCGTTTAATTATCCCAACTGGAAATATCTCTGTACCATGTTTGGTAGACGTACTGAACGCAACCTACAAAGGAGGTGGGGAAAAATACTGGCGTACCGACAAGAAGTCGTATGACAACACAGGTCAATATGCTGACATGCATACCCGACATCTAAAAACACCACAAACAACCAACACTGATCCCTGTGGTGATTTGTATCTCAGCCACGCTTTTATTGCAGCTGTTCATGTGAACGTCTTGAATGATAGAATAGAATAGAATAGAATAGTTTATTCAGCTGATCACAGCGCCCTCTAGAGGCATACAATGATATGACCACAGGGTCCTCAGCACCGGCTCGAACGGTATTGGATACAAATATCCAGGAGCAATGATGTAATAGCCCTGTCCAGTCATCTGATTAGATAGAAGAAACGAACTAAACGGGGAAAATATTAGTAGAATGCAAGATCTTATTCAAAACACATGTCTGTGAGGTCCGACGCCGACACAACCACCTCACTGGGGGTCTAATAATACCCCAGCCACCAGTCAGATTTTTGGACCGGAAGTGACATCATACATAGTAAAATAGATGTTTTTCGAACATTTCGATTACTTTTCAAGTCTGCATAATACCTCTGTTGATCTAGCGTTAAAAAGCATTATCTGGCGATTATTCTCCCTGTTCATCTGGACAGAGCATATGGAAAGTAGTTCGCTCATGTGCAAAACTGAAGGAGTTGTTCGGCCGGATTCAAACTGAACCGTGCGTACGTGGGTTTTCCCCTATACGTCATAGCAACGTAGTAAAGGTCAACTTGCGCTATTGAAGGCAGGGATGATAAATGAGCCTGTGACATGGAGCATGCGCTGTGGGGAGGATGACGCCGACCAAGCGTTCTACACCATTTTAACCCCAGTCACAAACCTCCATCACAGACCACAATCACAATATCTGTTCTCATATGAATACACCAACAGACAGTTCCTTCTCATTCTCCAAACGCCTTGGATAATCCCTATTAAATCCAACGCTGTAACGGAAATATAAGTGACGCTGCTGAAGGAACCAAGTGATAGTCCAGATGTGATATCTCCCTAGTATAATCCGTGGCGTGTCCGACTCCTCCTACTCCTCCTCCTACTCCGCTTTACTCATGATACTATTAAAGAAGCCGGCCAGGGAGGCAAGAGACATGTGGGTTTCACTTCTAAATCCTCCTCCTTCTACTTCATGACTCCCTTGGTCACCCTACAGTAGAATGGGTCGACTGCGCATGCGTGATGAGTAGTATAAAAGGGGCACAGCGGGTCGCATAGGTGTGGCGCGGGATAAGATGGGGCGAGAGACCTGGGGTTTTCACTACCTGAGACTCCATGGGCCAGGCTTTCACCCTACAGTAGAATGGGTCGACTGCGCATGCGCGATGAGTAGTGCGCGATGAGTAGTATAGAAAGGGCACGCGATCTCCCTATTTTATTTAATCACTGCGGCTCCTTTGGGTGTTCCTGCCTGGCTGGCTCTGATTTACGTCACCTGGTAGGGATATTCATGTCCGTAAAAACACCTGGCTAACCTATAGATATAGAATATATGAGGGTCGGCTCAGATCCCCTGGGGTGGGGACATGCCCCTGAGGGCAGTGGGTGGGTTCAATGAAAGCTCGTCATTGTAATTAAAGAATCAAAAAGTGTTTTCTCTCACGCCGACTGCATGACAAGACAGAAGATATCAAATTTGACACTGTTACCCATTCTGGTTAACTATATTGCAGAAGGACCTGGATAAAAAAGTGTATAATTATATAACTTTTGTGTCAATAACATCGATCTAACAGTGCAATTATTACATGTTTTAGCACGGTTATGTGAAATGTACATGTGTAGGTGTTCATTAGAAGATTCCATTTCACAAGTCGAGTGAGGACAGGAACGTCTGCTTTCAAACAAATAACAATCGAATAAAACAAACAAATAAATTACAAGATGAAATTTCCTTATCAAGATTAACTGTTGTTTCCATCGGGAAATTGATTAACAAATTTCCCAACATCTGACTCAGCTGACAAAACACTCCCCATTTGAGAGACTACATAAACTCGTCCACTGACATTGGCACGATGCCAACCGAGATGGGAACATCGTCCCATCATCGGTGGAAGAAAAAAGGGGAGAAAGGTTGTCAAAGTTTAAAATGTCAGATCCTTTCACTAGGCTCACTAGGCGTGTTTTAATGTCCACAGTAATCACTTTATCAATCTTACCATTCACAATACAATCAAATGAAATGAATGGCGGAGTTTGACGATACACAATCACAATTTGGTATTTGGTACTTTGACTGTTATACAGATTGGGTCTTAAGATTATAGACAAGGAAATTATTTAATGGAAGACTAGACGGGTGTATATATTCCTTATTTTTATATCTATACGAAGAAATGTCACAAGTAAATAAATAAATAGCTGTAAGCGTTGTAATATTTGTATCTCTCCAGAAAATAAACTATTCCATCCCGGGTTGTGTCTTCGCTCCACTTACAGATTACGTAATGGTGATAAAATAAGATATAAAACTGAAATGTCCCGGATGATGTTATCTGATCTTAATCATAATTCTTCACTTAATCGACACATTAGCGATGTATACATTATATCTAACGTGCCAACATCGTGCTTAGAAGAACGTTTATTTGAACGTGTCAACATGGTGATAAGAAGAAATTTATTGATTTTTAAATTGTTACGTTATGTAGATTATCTTGCGTACCTGTAGGCCTGACACAGATTGTATTATATTTAAACAGTGGCTTTGTCTATTAACGATAAACCACAGAGACACATAATCTCACGTTATGGTCCCATACCCCGATGACGTATTATATCTCTCTCAATCACGTGCGCGACACGTGGTCACTTATCCAGAAATCTAACATCGCTTATGTAACACGAAACCAATTAAGGATGTCCGCTGGTGGTTTTAGACTTTGACAGCCATTTTGCCTGTTTTTCTATTGGGTTATCTCCCTTCCCTAGGTTAGGAGATGAGGATTTCCTTTAAAAGCCTTCAAGCCGAGAATTTTGCACACCGACATCCATCCAATTTGCTAAATTTTGATAGACATTGTGATTATCTACAAACAGTTAGAATATAAGAAAAAGTTAAATACTATTTATATGAATTTTTCATGAATATGCTTCAAAACTAGGGCTATTCCCTATGCTTTCTGGGTTATCAAATTGAGCATGGGTCAGTCCACTTAACGTTGCCTACAGCTACAAAATTCACACCAACCTATATTTTTTCTTTGTTTTTCCTCATATTACAAAATTATGAATGCTACAACACACATTATTCAAAAAGTTAATTACTTTGATTTACCACCAGGGGACATCCTTAAATTGTCATTGTAAACGCAAAGTACATGTGCCGCAAGGCGTGAAGTCATATATGTAGCCCGATACACCAAATTAAAGCTTGCTCTTCCGAATGTGCCAGGCCACCAGGGACCCCGCGCTGTCAATTACATTGATGTCATGTTACATGAGGGAGATGACAGGCTTATTGAATTAAAATGGCTGTTGGGGGGGGGGGGGGGTGCTTTGCATCAAGGAGTAGAAGTGGGATTTTATTGTCATGGATGTATGGACCTACGTCATCAGCTTTCAGGACAATTCCCTGAAAAATCAATATAAAAATTCCCGGTGAATATTATATTTCAGGGCCTAAATGATGTTATCGCATATTGAGCGTCCTCGCGAGCTAGTGTATCGATCGATCCGTTAGGATCGATACGCTGTTACCTATATCAATTCTGGATGTAAATAGCTCGAGAGGTTTTCTCTGAAACGAACCAATCAGTAAGCGCTCTAAGCCAGCTCATTAATCCAATCCGCAGCCAGGCTTGAGATGTGAATTTCATTGCTGGCCGAACTGCTTGGATGTCAGACTGTAATCGACCCAGGGGTTCAAAGCATGAACCACAGGCTTGGGATACCGACATGCCAGTTCAAAACAACCGCGGCTGATTAAATGTACGAGATTGTGGAATAGAGGCAATTACTCAAGAACTCATTCGAGTCACCAAAAATGTCCAAGTAGATCCTCTCCGAGGATTTAGGATTCACCCGGATTTGTAAAGATGCATATTGAGTTGCAGTTGAAAACCCTTGATAGCTGGTTTGTGTGAAAAGAGTGTATCAGGAATATTTATGATGATCTTTGAAACTGATGTGAAGTATATATTGATAACTGGGCAGCTTAACAATGACCTGTCTCCTCTGGTGGGTACAACATTTAATCCTATAATCTGTTGGACATGACTGTTAATCAACTGCTGCTTACATGTGTTGTGCGCATGCTCATGAGCATGGTCCATGTTGTTCCTGCTCGAAACGGGAACCAGATACGAAGGTCACTCATTGTAGGTTAGAAGGAAGTAATTGTTTTCCCTATCCATCGCAATGTTAAACGACATGATTTCACAGAAAGATCTCTACGTTACTGACATCAGCCCAATAATTCCCGGACATTATGTTTCATCACAATAGGTCAGTGATCACTTAGACGGTATGAAAACATGGTGTTATCCAGTACCAATTTTAATGGAACAAGCCCGACCGGGGGTGCCCGACTTTACAAGTTCCGCGTTGAAGACAATACTGGAATCCAACTGGCCGTAAATATTGCCAGCCCCAGTTAATTACGTGGAGGATTTGCGTGAAATTTAAAGACAACAATTTGAACTCACTCACCGATATTCAACCACCAGCATTTTATCTGAATATCAACCAGTCGTAGGGCTAGCCTGTTCCATAGTCGAAACATTGCCCGACGGGTTGAATCCGTGGATTAGTTCCTTTTATCTCCACTGTCGAAAACACATTGGAACTCTTTTCATAGTGTATTCGGAATAGTCGATACGTGCTGCATCACGAATTTCAATTCAATTCATTGAAACGTGTATTCTTCATAAAATGAGTTATATCCACCATCATAAGCAAAACTATGACACATACTGTTGGTAGCTGTACAACAACGTTATAAGAAGGCCTTTTGGTCTGTTTTATTACTCTCGTTCAAATACATCACGTTCCATTTAACGTATCTCAGTTCATGAGTTCTGGACTAGAAAGTTTGCAAATTTTCAATACATTGCAACATTTGTGAGAGGAAACTCACGAGGCTCACAATCGACGATCACGGTATATTAATACGGATATGTCCTACTAAAATAAGCCGAAACTTGGAGGCCAATTTCGATAGAAGAATACTAGACAGTTATACTGCTGGTCAAATAATGATTTGAATAAAAAAAACTTTATGACCACTTGGTGGGATGATTGACAGCTTCATTGACTGTTGACTACTCTCTTGCAATAAGCTGCTGCCTCCATCGAGCGTTGATCATTCCTTTCTTGCAGTGAAATACCAGCTTCATTGGCTGCTGACCACTCTTCTCTTGAAATAATATACTAGCTTCATTGATTGTTGACCACTCATCTCTTACAATAAACTACAAGGTTGGGTTCATTGTTCGCCTGATTATGCTGTGTGTTATTCTCTTTGGATCACCCCTGTCTACTGAATGTCCGAGTTGACGCCTACTCTCTAAAAAAAATTGAGTGAAATTTCACTCAAGTAAGAGTGGAAATTGATCCCATTCAATACTTGAGTGAGATTTTCACTCAACTTGAGTTACTTTTCACTCAACTCGAGTTAAATGCACTCAACTTGAGTGACATTCACTCAAGCATAAGAGTGGAAATTCATCCCACTCAAGTTGAGTGAACTTGAGTGGTTTTAACTCAAGTTGAGTGAAAAGTAACTCAAGTTGAGTGAAAAGTAACTCAAGTTTGAGTGAACAGGTACATTTCACTCAAACTTGAGTGGAACAGTTCACGCAAGTTTTTTTAGAGAGTATACAAAGGGAAAATTTCAGTGTTCAGTACCGTTCACTTTCATGATGGTACCCGATAGGTTTTGCTGAAGCCGGTGCTTTGGGTCGTGTGGTCATACCGTGCAAGATGTCTACATGAACAACTACAATAAAACCAACCACCTCGCTGGGGGTCTAATAACACCCCAGCCACCAGTCAGATTTTTGGACCGGATTCGGGGCCTTCGCGCACATCGCCGGAAGTGACATCATATATAGTAAAATAGATGTTTAATGAAAATTTTGATTACTTTTCAAGTCTGCATAATACCTCCGTTGACCTAGCGTTAAAAAGAATTATCTGGAGATAATTTCCCCTGTTTATCTGGACAGAGCATATGAAAAGTAGTTCGCTCATGTGCAACACTAAAGGAGTCGTTTGGTCGGATTCAAACTGAACCGTGCGTTGGTTGGTTTCCCCTATACGTCATAGCAACGTAGTAAAGGTCAACTTCCGCTATTGGAGGCAGGGATGTTATTGGAGACTGGGAAATGGAGCATGCGCTGTGGGGAGGTTGCAATAAAACGTGACTGAGATACAAATTTTTGCGATCATGTTTTTGTTCTTGTGATGCTCTGGATATGCAGATAAAATATTGATCTGTGGGGGGTAATATGACTTCTAACACTATTGTGTTTAATTTCCAATTACTTGCCAGTAACTGCTCGATAACCGAATAGTGGCCACAAGGTCCTAACGTTGCAGTACTGTGCAGTTCTGACTTGGAGTTTACTGATCAGTTACTGACTGGTAACCAATAGGTTATACCATAAATAAAATGTGTGGTAACTGATAGGCGATGGTTCGATACTGTTCAGTTACTGATTGGTGACCGCCTTGATAACTGGAAAGCTTTGCAGCTAAAAGGTGACCTTGCTTTCCGATACAGTGTAGTCACCAAGAGGTACAGTTAGGAAAGCAGTACTGGGTTGGTAATCGTTCCGCAGCTGATCAGTAACCGATCATGTTACTGATGTGTTACTTCATGTTTACCAATGTGTAGCCAAGTGCGGAAAATTGAGTTGCTTGCTAGCAAGATAGTAGATTATTCTAAATGACGCAGTGAAGGATATATATCCACCTTCACTGGATTTTAAGGAAACTACAGATAGCCCTACAGGCACATCATATTTAGATCTATATCTCTACAAAAATGAAGCGGGCATTCTCTCTCGTCGACTTTATGACAAAAGAGATGATTACAATTTCGACATCGTAAACTATCCCTTTCTGGACAGTAATTTTCCAGTGGGACCTGCATATGGCGTATACATATCTCGCTTAGTAGCATTTGCTAGATCCTGTGTTAACTGTGACGATTTTAATCAACGTCACAAAACACTGGTGCAGAAACTTAAAAAACAGGGCTATTCCACCAAGCGCCTACACTCAAAGTTTCTCAAATTTGGCGATACATATCGCATGCCGATAGCAAAATACGAACGTAGCGTGCAAGATCTATGGCGCTACGTTTCGTAACTTGTGTCTAATTCCGCTTAACCCGGGGCTAGGGGCCGTATGAACCCATGTACTTCAAGATCCTTATGGTGCTCATATGAACAGTCACAATCAAAGCGTGACTGAGATACACCATTCTCTAGATAACGACTTTAGAACGATTATTATGGATTAAGAATACTGATCAGCGATACGGGTTTTATATTTGTGGAACATCGTGATGTCTTGTCGGCATCATTGAAAACTGTTGACCGCTTCTCTCTTGCAGGAAACTAGCCTATGTTTATGTATACTATGATTGTCTTTTTTGAATTTGGTGCTAATATTGTTATATGGATATGGAATAAGTCTTTGGATTATGGACGCGGATATTCTTTAATGGACCACGGCTGAATTATGAATGACGGACTAGACGCTTGTATATTCATAAGATTCAATGGGTAAAATATCAGTTACCTTTTGTTTTCTGATCAGTTGAAAACTAAACGGTACTGTGAGGGGAACGTTCCCTACCAGAACTATTAATTTTTCCACCATTCCGTAACGAACTGGTTACAGAGCGATACTGGTTGGTATGGGCTTGCCTGTGAATATGCACCAGAAATCGGTTCTTGTGTACTGACGGGAGGCTGAACGTTCAATGAGGTGGCAGCAGGCGTTATGACACATGTTTGAAGTGTGATCAATAGAAGTGTTGACAGATAAACCACACCGATTATACAAGTTATATTTGTCACGATTAAATTACAGGAGAGCTGGTTGAACGTATTGCCCACATGTCACAAAAGACGGCAACCGTGGCACTTAATTCATAGTAGAGGGAGTATTGTTCGTTTCCCTCACCAACCTTGTGTAAATATCACGACGATATCCCGGTGTTTTCTTTGAGATAAATTACGCAAGTTAGACAAATATTTGATTACTAATATGAATCAAGGCCACGATCTGTAGGAATTTTGCTGGTTTCAGTGAGAACTGGAGCGATATGCAAGAGGTGGGAAAAATTGACGACGTCTGGTGACTAAAAAGCAACCATATGTCACTACAGGAAAGCATCCCTCGGCACCTAACATCTCGGACGTAGCCCTAGTATCTCAGCCGCGCTCTTACTGCAGCTGTTCATGTGGAGACTATGAAGGCCTCTAGTACCGGCTTAAACGGAATTAGATACGCTATCTTGGGAGCTGTGATGACAGATCATGTCAAACAACTCATCTGATGTTAATGGATGAATATTGTGGACGTCGGATGGAGTAAGCGTCTCAACATGGGGGTAACCTGGTAAATGCAAGAATACCCAGAGAATAATAGGTTCTCACATAAGTTCATTTCTATGCGACTCAAACGAGTGTGGGAAAAGTCGTCTAGAAATGAACGGGTGTGAGAGCTTTTTCTCATATAGCATATCAGAGAAGCTAAAATAAAGGCTGACGTCCCATTATCGACCGACGATGTTGTAAGCGCAAAACCAGGCCAAGCGCGCAATACTACTATTGGGCACTTTGGTCCATGAATGGGCCGAATCACACCCAGGCTACAAGCGCTGAATAAAAGAGAACAAGATTTTTATAAGTAATACACTACTTTAATGACACCGAACTTGTTGAAATATTCCGCTACTGCAACTATGTGTCATTTGTGGAGTACTTAAGTCAAGTATTTACTTGGTTTTGGTGAAGACAATCGTACATTTTTGCCTTCTGCACTCTACGGTTTGGCCGATTTCAAAATTACTACATTCGGCATATACTGTAGCGTGAAAGTTCACTCGGTGCTAGTTGACTGACACTAAACAGTAACATCGTAACAAGCAGACGATGAAAATAGTGCGTGACTTAACGGCATGACGTCAGCTCATAATAGACGATTTTTCTACAATGGCTTTCTCCCATAAAAAACGGTCATGTTATATGAGAAAGTGATTATTAATATGAATACAGTGCCATGATCTGTCAGAATTTTTAGCGAGAATACGCACGTTTTGGGTTACAGTGCAGTGTCAAAGAAATTGGAACTCTTCTTCGCGAGGAGATTAATTTAGTCCATACACAGTTGTTTTTGGTGGGATCAGAGTGTCAGTCAGATATATCAAAATATCTGATCTCCTGTATTACTGGTTTCAATTCTGTGGCATTCTGTGGCACAGCAGCTGCATTTCTCTTCGTTTCCGAACATAATTTAGCATACCAGTTAATAATTATGAACAACGGGAAAGTTGTGTCATTGCTTCCCAGGCAGTGTGGCCCTACCATAGTTCACATTAGACAGCTATTTGTACCTTCATATTGGAGAGTTCTACTGTTTTCACTATGTCAGACTTGAGTATTGGTCCCTTCTATCCAAGTGTTGAGAATTATTAAACAAATACAAATGTTTGAACTATATTTTCCGGGGGAGGAGGCAGGTATTGGGAGGTGGGGGAGCGGTGGTGTCTGGCTATGCCAGCTCTGTATCTATTTGTTTACGGACACGGTTATAAAACAGAAATATTGGAAATAAATACGACAAATATAGATGCAAGCGTCAGATCCGAAATTTATCAGCCAACCGTCGTCCATAAAGCATCACCATAACCATAATACAGTCTTCGCATGATACAATCCAACTAGGTAAGCAACACATACTGGTCGCTCACAAGAGAGAATCAGTGAACTGTTTTCATTGGTGCCGACAAGACATCGTGATGATGACATCAAGCCACCATGATGACGATATCAAGACATCATGATGATGACATCAAGACATCATGATGAAGACATCAAGACATCATGATGAAGACATCTAGACATCATGATGATGACATCAAGACATCATGATATTCCCATCATATCAATGAATAGCCCTTACCCAATGAATTTCCAAGTCGTTTTCTAGAATACATCATGCCGCAGTCAAGCTTTGATTGCGAATGTTTCATATGAACATTCTGCATATGTTGAAATACACAGTGTTCACACGGCCCCTAGTCCCTGGTTAAGCGAATTTAGAAGGCTCTTCTTTGTTATTATTATTTGATAATATCATGGCTAAGTTCTAGCGAGTTCCGCAAACGGACGTTTTTAGTTATTCCTGAAAAATTTGTGGCAGAGGCGACCTTGTATTCTGTACAGGACACAATTCAGCAGCCATAACGTGGCATTGAAAAACCATTGAAGAAAGTGCTTGTCCCTGAAGACAGTTTGGTTTCTAATAAAATTCAGTTCACAGTTTGCGTTCTAACAAAAATTAGTGGACTGCAGTGTGGTTTGGTCACATGAAGAGCGAAGAGCGCTGATGAGCAGCATCAGTATGTAGCTCTCGACTAAGATACAGGAAGGTCTGTTTTCCAGAGGTGAACTGATTGGGCCGATATGCAAGACGTGGGAAAAATTGACGACGTCTAGAGACTAAAAAGCAACAATATGACCCTACAGGAACGCCTCCCTCGGCACCTCGCATTTAGACCCGATAATACGGTGGATTCTCAAGCCCGTAGGCTGGTTTGGCAACGGGGGGGTTCGGTAGAGAATATTGCGGAACTCCTAATGCGAGCGCGGCAGCCGCTTGAGATGCCATATGGCGCGTTCTGGCGCATTTTTACAGCATATTTTCGACATCCGCCAACTGCACTTTTTTGACTGATAAATTCAGTATATGACTATAATCGACTCGTTGTGTGAATGATAATCTTGTCGACTGGAAGATGGTTAATATTGAACCATGGGAAACCATTGATCAAGATTATTATCATTAACTCCTCACTCCGGTGTGGTGGCTAAGAGTGTCCGGGGATAAGTGTCTCGTTTCCTATCTTTTTATTGAGTGAAGAGTGTCCTACCTCTGGAGATATCTGGAGAAGAGTGTCCTAGCTGTGTTAGAAGATAGGAGCCGGACACTCTTAACCATAGCCAAGTTGACATGGCTTCGTTCGAACGAAGCCATGTCAACTTGGCTATCTTAACCATGGGATATTCTTAGCCTCCACACCGGCCTGCCGATATATTTGTGCCACTTCAGTTCACACTTGTTACGATCTGGTAAAGAGATGCATAAATCACGCCAACAATTCCTCCGATTCAGCCATCCTATTATCAAGAAACTGGCCCATGTTTATTACTGTATATTTCGCCGCTATCTGTCATAAAGAAAATATGTCAACCAGCTAAGACTTGATCACGTTAAGAATAACAATGTAGTTGTCTTGTTGTCATCTTACTGTCTCACATTCAGGACTTCTACGAAAGGAATCTTATTCTTTCCAGGACGAATTTTCTATATGCCCAGATTTAAGGGGTCAGAAGAGAGGCTCCAATTAACATCCAATTTTATGTTGAACAGTATATTTTGAAACATGTATTATTTGAATCGAACGAAGGACTTGCACTGTACTTGCAGTGGACGTACAATGGTCGGCTCAAGGGACCACCAGAAAGGTGTAAAAATGGATTACGTAACCCGTTAATGAGAGTGATCATCTTCCATAAATTATGGCTTAATTATGGCGCCAATTCAAGGCGCCTTGGCCGTATATATTGACGACTTCATCTACGTCAATCTGTTTGTCATGATGACTGTGTAGCAATGCCAGGGAGGTCAATCGCTCCTGGCCCATGGATGCCCGCATGTAGGTGCGGAGGCGTCGCAGTGCGCTAAACAAAAATTTTTTTTGCCCGGCAGCGGAACTCGTTCTGCTCTGCGGGGGGGGGGGCCTGATTCTCGGACGTAGCCTTAGTATCTCAGCCGCGCATTTACTGTAGCTGTTCATGTGGAGACTATGAGGTATCTACACGGTCCCTAGTACCGGATTACGCGGATTTAGATACGCTAGCTCGGGAGCTGTATTGACAGATCTGCTCAGACATGAAGCCGTTTAACATGGAAAGTAATGGGACAAATAGTGCATTCTGGAGGTCATGCTGATCATTTGCCCAGCAGAAATCCCCCATAATACCTTCCTTTCTGGACCGGATCGTGTGGGTTTATTCTGTTAAGACGTAAATACTATTTTGACACATAGCGGCTCTGAAAATATATTCCATGCAGTATGCGAAGACATGAAAACAGTAACGAACGCCGACCTCAAGAGGAAGGACGCGACTGCGAGAGTGTTGAAAATTAAGGTGTTCATAACCCAGAACCGAAACCTTTCCAGCGAGAGCGAAGCATTTGTAACCGCACTCCTTGAATCGGTGAGTGCGACACATATATGAAAAATTGGTTCTTGCGAACTGATAAGAGTACTAGCGTTCTGACATAGTATGAGACACGTCATGACGCATGGACGGTGATTTGAAGTGTGATCATTGAAAAGGGTCGACCGATAACCAGAATGATTATACTAGATAAATATACATTTGTCACGATTACATGACAAGGTAGTTATAAGAATAGAAGAGAAGAGTGTCGATGAACGCTCTTCTGAGACTGTACAAACAATGTGAGCTCTTTAGCGGAGGGTGTAATGTGGAGCACTACTTGAACATTGTCATGTGAGTGGTGTATTATTTGCTAACTAATATGAATACTATTGTATAATTTGGGCCTATATTTGAAAATGTAAAAAATGGAACCCATATATTCGAATGAGGGCGAAAATTGTCTTCAGCGGTTACAGCAGACCTTTACCAGAGTAGTTATATGCAGAAAATGCAAACATTTCCACTCATCTCATTCCTTCCCATTCAATGAAACACTAGGCAGACAACGTCGCTACTTTGTCTAATCGCCAATCAAAGATGCTATGGGAGGAAGGGAGGGATATTAAACTTGTTTTTCTTTTCTTTGATGGCAACAGCTACATACTCTATGAAGGTAAAATATACACTGAATGTATGTAATTTTGTAGGGATGTTAGCAATAATAATTAATTTAAGTTTAGAGGTTAATGTTCTTGAAGTCGTGAACGAATGAAAAATGACATGTGATAACAAGTAAAATTGTATTCTTGATTGTATACCACTCGTCAGGTCCGACATTCAATATCCAGCCGTCGTCCATAAAATAATTCCTGTGTCAACAATTGAGGACCTATTCTGTATAACAGTTAGCAGCCATTTCATATGTGAATGAAATAAAAATAATAAAAACTCAAATGGTTTCCAACAAGACAGAAGAGTTCAGTAGTATTCAATGATGTCAGCAAGACACGATGATGTCCTTTAATAAATTACTTATTTTGAGAGGGTGACACAATCAGTTTACATAAACTCTTCTCCCATGAAGCCTCGTAAATAATATAAATAAAATACATATAGCTAAAGCATGACAAACATGAATTTTAGCTGAACATATTTACAAATGTCTCCTGAAAGAGTTCACTGACTTGACTTCCTTTATGGACTGGGGAAGGCTATTCCAAATTATTGGGCCAGAGTATTTCAAACTTCCCTTGAAGTACTCAGTTCTGCATGTAATAGTTCCATGATTGGAGCGATGTGCAAGAGGCGAGAAAAATTGACGTCTGGCGACTAAAAAGCAACCTTATGACTCCACAGGAGAGCATTCCTCGGCACCTAATATTTACACTCAAGAATACGGTGGATTCTCGGACGTAGCCTTAGTATCTAAGCCGCGCTTTTATTGCAGATGTTCATGTGGAGACTTAAGTATCCACACGGCCCCTAGCACCGACTTAAGCGAAATTAGATACGCTAGCTCGGGAGCTGTGATTACAGATCAGCTCAAGCAACACATCTGATGTTAATGCATGAGCATCGTGGATGAGCATCCGGCGTGACGTCCCACGCATGTGTACCTCATGTCATTTTCTTTTCAGATATGTTTGTGATTCGACTGTGGTGATAAAATATGGCAAAGGCTGGTATTCTCAAGTGAAATTTGCCATGGCAAAAGTAACAAGTGGAACAGTCTAGCATGTTAAACGTCATCTGATTCACTTTAAGTTTTACAGTGCATTTTGTTTTCCAATATTAAAAGCGTCTTACATGTGTATCTGATGCTAGGATTGAAGTTTTCATGTCACGTATATGAGTTCACACAGTATTCACACGAGGCGCAACTTTGCTTTTGTATACATTTATTAATAGTGTTCACAAGAGACATAATGAACTACCACTTTCTGGATAATATTCCGAAACATTTGGTAGATGCTTAGTAACATTCGAAAGATGAAAGATAGTGAAGGTCGAATTATGATGTACTTCATTTGGGCTTACACAAAATTAAGATACCAGGAGCGTTCATATTGATCGGCTAACATTAAGTGAAATATATAGATATCATACTAATACCAATAACGATCATAGTATGCGTGTCAACTGGTATATTTTCATTTTCGTACTTCCTTGTTATACTTAACCCGAAACTAGAGAGCTCTTGAGTACCAGACACAAGGTGATTATGGTACGCCAATTCGAATGGTAATTTATTATCACAATGATCAACATACAAAAACATGTTATTCTGGAACAACATGCACGTGCGTGTTATCCCAGTGATTGTGTCGTAAATATCGACGAGGAAGAGGGCATTTGCAAATTTAAAATTCAATGTGAAAAGGGAAAGAGAATCATAATTTCCTCTATTCCAATGAGGTTGAGTGGACCTTCGTAGTGTAACACGCGCATGACACTTCCCGTGCCCACTCGTCAAAGTGTTACATTTTATTTTTCCGAGAAGCCACCTTCTAGCTCTGACTCACCAAATTCTTCAAATAGAACTTCGCACATGTGAACGGAAGACTTGTTTAAGAGAGACAAAAAAGAGATGTTTAAAGAAACAAACTCTTGTCCACTCCCTACTTTCTGACACAACTGTCTCCGGGCAACTTTTCTGTGGGCTAGATAGGCAAGCCCCGCTCAACCATCCATTACCACTTAGTAACTGGTTGGTGGAGTATTGATTGGTACTGGTGCGATAGGTTCCCTTAATTCAGTTTTTCAAACTTCGATTCATGCTGGTAACAATGAAGAACACATCAGTACATTGATTGGTCACGGCTCGGTTTCTGAACGGCTACCAACCCTTTCTGCTTACTTACCAGTACCTCTTGTAAGTACCTCTTGGTAGGTACTGGTAGGAGCGGTCCCTTGCGGTACTGTTCAGTTGTCAAGTTGGTCACCAATCAGTAACTCAACAGCACCAAAATCATCAATCAGTTACTACACATTTCATTAATATAGTATATCCTATTGGTTACCAATCAGTAACTGACCAGTAGCCTCTAAGTCAGACCTGCACGGTACTGCAAAGGATATGTGACGACAATACGGGAAAAACTCCCTGTGCGTGTTTGTAATCAAGCTGAATTTATTTTTCTATCCAAAACCCGCCAAATGAGATTTTTCTAGAAGTTTACATACTGAAATATCAGCTTCGAAAAAAATGCGATGCTCCGTTGTATAGAACTTGAGATCTGATTGATCAAAATGTGCTCCCCGGCCTGATTTGGTATTTTTGAGGCTTTTACAGTGAGGATTTTCTCTTACAGCCAAAATACGACACCTCAAACCAAAATAATTTTGTCACACAATATATTAGGAAGTTTGTTTATTGGAAAGAGGCACGACTGGTTTTGGTTTGAGGTGTCATATTTTTGCTATAGGAGAAAACCCTTCAAGAAAATGCCCCAAAATACCAAAATTAGCCTGGGAGCACATTTTGATCAATCATATCTCCATTTTTATGCAAGTGAACATCACAGTTTTTTCGAATAGGATATTTCAGTCTGTAGACTTCAAGAAAAGTCTTATTTGGCATGTTTTGGAGTGGGGAAAAAATCGGCTTTAATACCGTAATAAGGAGTTTTACGTATGAAAACGTCACATATCCTTTGGGAACTGGTTGGTAACTGCACAGTACTTTTCAGTCAAGACGTTATGGTACCAGGCTTAAAATTTCCGTGCAATACCAATAAGTTACCTAGAGGTCACTACTATGAAACTGAAGGTACCTGAGTGGTACAGAACTGAACGATACTGAACGGTGAAAGTTTGCCTGCGTATGCATGTATACAGTATAGTAGGAGGGGTTTCGGAACGATTTCACATCTAAGTCTCTGAACACTCTGAATGAGAGACCAGATTTATTACGTTCTATACGTCACGGGGCCTTCGTACACGCATACCCAGGTGGCTGGTGTCGAATATGTTGAGTCGATAGATTGCCCGAGGGACATTCTTTGGGAACTGGTGCGATTGTTTTAGAGAAATTTTCACCTGTGTTAACTTTTAGTATTTTAAACGTGATGTTGTGTGAGAAAAGTTTCAATTAAAAAAAATGGAAAGAGACCATCAACAAAAAATTAAAATCATTTATAACCTCTCTTGTGCATTTGCATACATTGTATATGGAGATACCGGATGTGATTACGACGCATATAAGGGAAGTGGGAAGAGGTGCCGACATACTGACAGAGCCACATGATTTCACAATATAGTCTTCTGTTTAACCTATTCTAAAGCACATACCAAGAATCTAACAGTTCATGATATGTGTTGTATCTCAGGTACGCTTTTTTGTACCTGTTCATGTGGCAACTTGAATGACATGACCACACGGTCCCTAGCACCGGCATAAGCGGTATTAGATACAAATCTAGAGAGCTATGATGGCAATGCTCTGACAACTCGTATTTTGGTAATTGGTGAGCTATGTCGCTGTGTCCCTCATGTGAGTATTCATTACCCGCTTATGAATATTAATAATTTCCATAATGTCACTTCTGCTACTCAAACTGACTTTTCCGATGCATGATGATACTATTGTAACAAAGAAGTTAAGGAGGTATGCACGGTACCAGAATGGTTTCTCAAAGATATTTGCTGAATTTGGAACATTTTGGAAGATTTATACGAACAGTTGATGATAAGCTTTGTTCCTTCGGAGAGACCTAGCATGATTTCACTATGTGACGTAGGCAATTTGATTGAAAACAGATCCAAGAACCGATCACTTACTGCATATGCCCCTGCATGACTAAAAATAAAGATCACAACGCCTACCTTAATTCCCATATATCCACCAAGGGAATATCAGATGCAATCAACGAATTAAAAGCGAAAAAGTCAGCTGGTCCAGACCAACTCACAAATGAAATGAGGAAACATGGTAAGTGTATTCTGCTCTCCCAATTTCAAAACTGTTCAATGTAATACGGAATACAGGTCACTTTTCAAAACAGTGGTCCTCAGGGTACCTTAACCCAATACATAAGAGGTATAGCACTTCTGAGCTGTCTCGGGAAACTTTACAAAAAAATTTAACTCTGGACTGGTGACCTACCTTGAAAATAACGAATTGATTTGTGAAAACAAAGCTGGATTTAGAAAAGACCACTGTACTACCGACCAATGGTTCATACTGAAATTATTGATAGACAAATATGTAAACAACAACAAAAAGAAACTATACATGTGCTTTGTTGATTTCAAGAAGGCCTTCCACCTTGTCTGGCATTGAAGGTCTTTTCATAAAACTCCAGAGAATTGATGGAAAATACTTTGACATCCTGCAAGACATGTACCAAAATACTAACCTATCCAATAAATCTGTTAACTTTACCACTCCCTCCTTCCCAAGCAACAAAGGGGTCTGTCAAGGAGACAACCTCATTCCCACTCTGTTCAATCTATTTATAAATGACCTATCCTTTGATGAAACAAAATTCAACCATGTGACGCTGACAAAAAGACCTAACACATATCTTATATGCTCTTGATTTCTGAGACCCCCGAAGGGCTACAACACAGACTTGATACCCTTGCCGATGAACATGGAGATGAACATGGCCAAAACTCGAATCAAGACTATTCAGAAATACAAACGAAAAGGCTCGCCCAAATTTCACATCAACCATGCCCCTATCAAAGGCGGCTAGCAATATCGTTACCTAGGAACAATTATCGACGAAAAAGGGTCATTCTCGTCTGCTACATTAGACCTGAAATAGAGTGCTATCAAACTACCAGCAACTGCCCCTTCCCAATCCATCTCAAGATTAAACTTTCCATGCACATGTACAACCCATTTTACTGTACATTTGCGAAGTATGGGGTCTTGACACCAAACTCTCTGAAAATAACCCTGAAGTAACCCCCAAAAATCGACAAACTACAGAAGCTACCCCCTAGGGAAGTCCTGTCAAAATTCTGTAAACTTACTCTTGGTGTCTCAAAACAGACCACAAATCTGGCCGAATTTGGACAATATCCCCTGTATTTCGACATTCTTACCAAAACCCTAAAATATAGAAACCGTCTCTCCCTCAACAAGAACTCCCTGCTCAAAGATGCCTATACGAAAACCTACACCTCGTTCCGCTCTGTCTCAAATAACTGGGAACATTCACGGACTTACAAACCAGCAAATACAGTCCAAACAAACAGGCTAGCACACTTACTCATGAAATTACAACCTCCAGAGAATTTACCAACAATGCACAACGACCATGTAGAAGATGAGCTACACTTTCTTTTACACTACCCAGCTTATGCTACGTCTCGCCTGCCCTTACTTTTACTACTTCCTCCTCTCTCTGATCCTACATTTTCTGACATCCAGAAAATCTCCATAATTCTCAACCCAGTTAGTGTTCATTCTCAAAAACCGAAACTAATAAATTCTATGTACAACAAAATACTGACCCCTCACTGCCACACCCTCCAACAGAGCACATGTCTTCCCTCTGTAAATAAGCTAGAATGTGCCAACATAGCTTAATCAGTAGAGATTAAGCCTTACATGTTTGTATGCATATGTACATATGTGTATATTTTTCAACATATATATTTGTGCAGATGTGTACATAGATATATAGATGTTTCTCTGTTGTATATAGTGTGTTTAGGTTCATCACATATAGTCTTATAAGTCGTGCAATGAAGAATTCAAATTGAATTCAGATCGCCCTTGTCTGATGTCGAAACCGTATTGTCCCTTCCCACGCAACATAGTTCGTATTATATTTGGATGAATACAATGCAAATTGCGATTACAGATAATTCTTCATCACTTTTCGTAATGGTTATAGGTCTGCTGTATATTTCCCTGTAGCGAGGTACTTCTAATTTTGCTTATTTTGAAATTATTTTGGTCATATGTCTTGGTTACTTGGTTGCGTAAGAAGACGTCTGCCCTATCATACCATGGTACACGTTCCGTTGATTGGACAAATATGATGTTTGCCGTAAAAGAGTTATTTTCGTACCAAAAGGTACCAATTAAACGGCTTTGAGATAGAAAGAAGTTCCTATCCAGTTAGATAATGGTTTCTGTAGTTTTTAATCAGATTGCAACCTAGTGTGGTTGATGATTTAATAACGATAGAGTGACTGTAAATTCGAATGCAATAAAATAGTATTGTGCCACTCCTAGAATGGGTAGTACAAATAATTTGCGTGCAATCTATTTCATCAACAATTTGAATACACGAAATTTAAATTAACCGTATCTGGCATGGGGGGGGGGGGGGGGGCGAAATGGTCCACCCTACCAAACTGTCTGCTCTATCTTCGGAACGACGAAAAATAGAGAGCTGAAACTCCGGGACTTTATAGTTTATCATATTGGGGTCATTGCATAATCCCCCGAGCTGTGGATCATGGGTAAACTCAAGATGGCGGCCACGTGGGGTACCAGAAAAGTGATGTTTTTGTCATATTTCTTCATAATTTCTGCTTTTCTGAGAGGAAAAGTGTGCAAAAACTATTTTATTTCATATCAAATTAATATTTGCTAATTTATCATGCAGTTTTTGCGGAGAAATCGCATAAATAACAAATTCGAAAAATCTGACCGAAAAATAGACTAAAAAATGCCGTTTTTGAAAATGACGTCACTGTGACGTCATCAAAGCGGCCATCTTAGAATTTTTTCCATTTTCTGGTAGAGCTTGACCCAAGGGTATAGTGTGGTAAGTTTCAGCATCCTAGTCCAAGGGGTAAGAAAAATAATTAGGGGGGGACATTTCGCCCTCCCCCCGGCCAGGACAGGTCCCAAAAAGCCATTAAGGTGCAGGAATGGTTATTATTGTCTCGCATGCTATTTAGCAGATCTGCTACTTCGCAAATAATTTCTAAAATCATTGATATTTATAAAGGGGTGTGCTACTTTGAAAGATAATTTCTAGGATTACTGCTAGTTAGCACTTTGACTTGCCTGTTCCCAAAGGACATATATTGTATAATTAGCACAAATGCTAAATATTGAATATTTGTTTCTAAATTGCAGCCAGAAGAAATATTCAATATTTATGATAACTAGCAAACGCAAATTGTCGGACTGCCTCTCGCCAAAGGAAATATATTGTATAATTAGCACAAATGCTGAATATTGAATATTTCTTCTAAATTGCAGCCATGATAAATATTGAATATGTCTTCTAAATCGCAGCTCCAAATTGTCCGATTGCCTCTCCTTAAAGAAAATATATTGTATAATCAGCACAAATGCTACGTATTTTCAATCTTGCCTGGACTGGTGAATAAGGAGGTTTAAGGCAGTCCTACACCTTATTTGCTGGTCTGTGCAATTCCTCTGACAATAACAGGGATTATTCTATCGTTCTTCCTGGTTAAACAACGCGCATGCGCTGTTATGTAAGGATTTTTAAGACAGTCGCAAGTACAATTTCATTTGTGGTCTGTGCAACTCCACTCAGACAATAACAGATTATTCTATCGTTCTTCCTGGTTAAACAACGCGCATGTGCTGGTATATAGGCTGTTTAAAACAGTCACAGGTAATGCTTGATTGGTGCCTACAGAACGGCCGATATAAAGGCAACCTCACTGATGCAGACAGCTGACATGTATTCAGACTTACTGGCACAACAAACCAATCACTCAACGATGACCGAAGGTGTTTCGGAGACAATCGGCCCCTTTCATTGTAATTTCGAAAGAAAAAACCCCGTCAAAAACAACATCTTCCTTTGGTACTTAAAAGCAGCAATCAAATTATATTCTAATTAGATGATATTATAAAGGTGCTAAATATTGGATATATTGTCTTTTCTCCGACACGGTGTTACAGATATTTTGATGCGAATCTTTTCTAATTATATTAGATTATAAAAGTGCTAAATATTGAATATATTGTCTTTTCTCCGAAAAGGGTCTTGTGGATATTTAACTGCAAATCTCTTCTATTTAGTATAGATTATAAAAGTGCAAAATATTGAATATATTGTCTTTGCCAGACGCCAGCTACATATTTAAGTGCGAATCTTTTCTAATTATATGATATTATAAAGGTGCTAAATATTGAATATATTGTCTTTTCCCAGACGCCAGATAGATATTTAACTGCGAATCTCTTCTAATTAGATGATATTATCAAAGTGCTAAATATTCAATATATTGTCTGTTCTCAAACGTCACCTACATATTTAAACGCGAATATATTCTAATTAGATGATATTATAAAGGTGCTAAATATTTAATATATTGTCCTTTCTCCAACACGGTGTTACAGATATTTTGATGCGAATCTTTTCTAATTATATTAGATTATAAAAGTGCTAAATATTGAATATATTGTCTTTTCTCCGAAAAGGGTCTTGTGGATATTTAACTGCGAATCTCTTCTATTTAGTATAGATTATAAAAGTGCTAAATATTGAATATATTGTCTTTTCCCAGATTCCAGCTACATATTTGAGTGCGAATCTTTTCTAATTATATGATATTATAAAGGTGCTAAATATTGAATTTATTGTCTTTCTCGGACGCCAGCTAGATATGTAACTGCGAATCTCTTCTAATTAGATGATATTATCAAAGTGCTAAATATTCAATATATTGTCTGTTCTCAGATGTCAGCTACATATTTATGTGCGAATCTATTCTAATTAGACTAGATTATAAAAGTGCTAAATATTGAATATAGATGCTATTAAAGTAACCCACTTTTCTGCCTACTGCGAAGTTTAGCAAAAATATCTGCACAATATTGCCTAGTATGCTATATAGCACCATGTTAAAGCATAGGAAATTTGAAAAGTATCTAAAAAAAATCCAATCCTGCACCTAACTCCGGTGTTAAGAGGTACATCGCCATCATTTAATGGGCGGCCTACTTTATCATATGTTATCTATAATACGGGTCGCGTTGATCCTCAGTCTGTCGCAGATGAACTCTTGAAAAGTATCCACCCCTAGACTTTGAGTCCTAGCTATGTTATAATTCAAAACGAATTAGCTTTTTGACATTTCCTCGAGTGGTAAAAAGTTCAAAATACTCCATATCATACACCCGCTATCTTTGACATTCACAACGGAGAGTCGCCACAGGTGTGCGGAGTAAAGCACAGGGTAAACAGTCTGTGATAAAATCCGCCAGTAGGACTGTTCATGTCCCACTAATACGGTTGACAACTTCTCAGAGAGGGTATAAATTAGGCGCCAGCAGTATATGAACCCACGGTTCATTTATTGTCTCTTTCTTCGAATTGTTTTACCTATAGATTGCTTAGTGTTGGGATGAACGACACACCAAATTGCTCGTTCTCAGAACCCTTATTTGATTTCCTATTATCAGCTAATAGTATATTGACAAGATTGCACGATCCAATGTCAAGAGACCATCATGATCTCCATAGGGGGCGATTTTCAAGAGTTTTCCATGACAGAAACATCCTGTCCTGTCGTTGATCTGACTGAAACAGTTCACTAATTCTCTGTTTCAAAAACTTTATTAAGGTTTATTAAAGTTTGTATTTCATACTGTGTTAGTTAATCAGATTGACAATTCCTTCGAATAGATTCTATCATGCTCCGTATTCCAATCATCTAAAGTGGCAGCATACCACTATTTCCTGATTGGGATTCCAGTTTATTGGGATATATTAGATTGATTTTTTAATCCAGAGTCGATCCATTTTTTTCCAATATAATAAATATTTACGATCACTCCAAAAGATTGAGATATAAATCCAATCATTTAGGAAATTGCCAACATGTAGTTATGAGAAAACAACAGCAAAATCTGAAACTATTTGTGTACAATGCTTGATACAATATGAAGAAAATCTTGTCTAAGTCACCAGCAAGCCATCATCTCATATCGACCCTATTCAGAAACGTACTGATTGGCTGGATTCATTTTCTGTACAAGCCAATGAAAATACAGAATTCCGTTTTGAAGATTGAATCAAACAATCAAGTTTTAGAACCTGAAAACATGCTCTGGTATTTCTCAACAAATTCCACTGGTAAAAGCAACCGGATTCGGATGGTTCGTGGTCCACTACACACATTTTGTAGCTACAGGTCGCTTCATACCGGTGTAAGAGAAACGGTGGTCCCCAGATATGAATGTCCGCTTACTATGATTTAACCTAGCCCGGACACTGACATCTGAAAAGGGTCACTTGGATATCAGAGCCCGCCCTATGTAAAACATAGGATACCGAACCGTGGTCTCTGCGGACCATTGTTTCTTTCTCACCGGGCTAAACACGACACCAGATCCTTAGTTTTAATGATATCGGACTAAAGTGGATGGTCCACACTACGTTCAGTGGACAGTTTGTCCAGATGGTCAATTAGCCACACGCTGATTGATTGCACAGTCGCGAAGTTGTTAATCACGACCGCTTTCGTATCACTCGTGCAAAACGAGGGCATTTAACATATTTTTGGGCTCAGTCAGCTACAGCTGGCAAAGCCTATAAGGAGTTGATATTCTCATTCTTCTCACCCTGTCCTTCTCCTTCTCCTTCTCCTTCTCCTTCCAATTTTCGTTGTCACCAAATTGAGTTTTCCTCAAATTTCACCACGATAACAGTTGAGTCACGTAGATGACAAAATTCCGATCAGTAATCAAAGGTCAAGGTAACTAACAATCCGGATTTATCGAAAATCGATGTTTTTGCGAGTCGATACACGGGCAAAACAAATTTGAGGTCAAAGGTCATTGTCGTTCCGAACCAGAACTCAGAAATTCAAAATATGTTTTTGTGTGGATACATCGATGGGTAGAGAGTGGCACTTGTTTCAGAATCCCTTCTTTCAGGATAATGATTCAAATGATGGATGATAAGAGTTCTGGTGAACAAATGGTTTGATGAATAAAAGATAGTTTAGGCATTTTTCTTTTATTTATATGGCTTGAATCTGAAATCCCCTGACAGAATTTGAAACTAAAAATGTTGAATGATTTCTTTTTATTTGGAAGATTTTTCAAACGAGTCTGAACTTCATTTTTTTTTTACAAATTATCAGGAATTATCTCTTCAAAACAGTACCATTTTATTCGATTCCATGAACGGTGTGATTGCAAGGAAAAGAAACGGCCGTAATCGAGAGCGGCCATAATTAAGCCCAGCTGAGACCGTTGTTTGTGGAGGGGCCCTCGGTGGCCGAGTGGTCTAAGGCGCTTCGCTGGTGACCGCTAGCCTCACACCGCTGAACCGGCACGGGTTCGAGCCCAGCTGCTCCATGTGTGAAAGTTTGTCAGTTACTTGCCGAAAGGGCGGTGGTTCTCTCCGGGCACTCCGGCTTCCTCCACCAACCAAACTGACTGTCACCATATGAGTGAAACAAACTTGAGTGTGACATTAA
This sequence comes from Hanleya hanleyi, assembly GCA_036873755.1. NCBI lineage: Eukaryota > Metazoa > Mollusca > Polyplacophora > Lepidopleurida > Hanleyidae > Hanleya > Hanleya hanleyi. The sequence goes on from JAVTVY010012844.1 coordinate 56,590, forward strand.
GCCAAATTCCCTCCCTCCCGTTGTTTGTGGACACTAAATTATCCGAAAACATAATGCGCAGGGACTCGGGCAGAAGCCCATTGAAATGGGGTCGGGGGAGGGTGAGAATGGAGGGGAGGAGGGAGGGTGAGAATGGAGGGGAGGAGGGAGGGTGAGAATGGGATGGAGTGACTGATTATATGGTGTTCTCATACATTATCCTATCGTGAACATGAGAAGAAAAAATGTTTTTTGAAGGATATGGTATGGAAACACTACCGATCTCCACCCTCAATACTAGGTCCCTACGTTGATAATATCGGGTTGATGTATTTTTTACACACGCACACACACACACTGCTTCATAGTGTTCAACAGGCCTAATCAGATTAAATATCAACCAGACGGACTAGTGTCAACGTCTATCCTCTCGACCTAATTCAACTTATCAGTGTTTGTGATATAGGTATACGTCACGGACAGTTCCCCTAATATTATCGTTAGACCTAATGACCTAATGAACAAAATCTTGTTCATATTTGTATTATATATAGGCCAAGCACACCAAAAAACCTTCTCAAAAAAGACGCTGATTTAATTCGCTGCAAAGAACCCTTTCACATACTATTTGTATTAAGGCCCTAGTTCAAAGTTGCACAGTCTGGTTCGTTTTATAGGACGCAACTCATATTCAGGTGAAAATTGCTCTCATATTTGAAGAAAGTTTTGAAAGTGTAACCTTGAAGTTTTACACCCTATACTCATGCCGGCTTCTCTTTGTGTTATGACGATGCAATTTCGCTTCATTGAATTAGTTAATATTTACACAGATCTATTTCACGAGGTTATCTTTTATTTCGCCCTCGTCATTCTCGGTACATCCCAACAAGTTGCATAGAAATCCAAATATAACTATACATTACATGGCATATGGACAACAAAAGCGAAATTCAATTTAAATTATTTCATCATCCAATCTATCACAATCACCAACCTTTGGCTTGTTGTTCCTGTGATTCCATATAAAATTTAATATGTTGACAAATCTCAGAATAATGACAAATCTATATAATTGGTCTTTATACAGCTAAAAGTATATCTTATAGCTATGGTAATGTATCTATTTGTTGAAAGCGCAATTCTTTAGGATTCCAATTATATAAATGTGTTTACTGTAAATCCGTAGGTTGTGAAGATATTCGAATTTACAAAAATGAACCTTCTTTTTAAAATGGCTATTTTGAAAAAAAAGTATTCAACTTATCGTAACTTACATCATCATTTCCTGCAGAAAACAACTCCAAGAGGAAATCCGTTTCTCAGTTTTGTCAATTTTGATTTAGTTCTTATTCCATTGACATTTAATTCAACTATAAAGTTCAAAAATGTGAATTGCTCGATTTTGAAATGGAAAATTCCATTAAATGGCAATAGAATGACAACTAGACCAAAATTGCTAAAACTGAGACACAAATTTCCTGTTGGAGTTGTCTTCTACAGGAAGTGATGAAGTAAGTTAGGATTAGATGAATACTTTTTTAAATCGAAATATCTTCACAACCGACAGGTTTACAGTGAACAAATTTATATATTCAGAATCCGTAAGTAATATGTTTTCAACAAATATATACATTACCATAACTATGAGGCATATTTTTAGCTGTACAAAGATAAGTTCTAGAGAGTGTGTAAAAGTGTGTGCTCAGTACAATCACAAATAAAAACCATGTTAATTGTAAGGTCATCAGCCTGAATAATGTAAGTAAATGTCATTGGCAGAGCTGTGTTATGCACAATACAAAGTTCATGAGACGAGGGCGAGAGAATCTCTAGATACCTTGTACCCATTATTTTTATACCACATAATGTTAAAGTTGTTGACATAAAATGATGAATATATATCAATGCGATATCTATATTCTGATCACGCCAAGTTGTAAGCATGAAATTGAGTTTCTGTGAAGTCCGGCAATCAAAAGACAATATACAATATCATGATTGAGCGTTAATTCGTGGAAGATTCTTTGCCCGTAATTATAATTATGGAGCCCTGAAATATGAGGGCATTATGAATTAACCCATGTGATTTTATCAGCATACATTACTAGTCGCCTTCTGCTTTAACGAAATTATCTAAAGTTCATGGTTATCCACTAGACAAGCAAGTCATAATTT
>JAVTVY010012846.1:0-50699 GCA_036873755.1 Hanleya hanleyi
TGTGTACCAAGTTTCGAGTCAATCAACCCAGCGGTTCCAGAGGAGAAGATCTTGAAAGGTTTTAGGGAAAATCCAAGATGGCCGCCGAACCATCTGACCAATCGGCTTCTTCTTTTGATATGCACTAGATCCCACATTCCCCAATACATATGTGAAGTTTCGACTTCATCGGTTGAACGGCGGCCGGGATACAGTTGACACAAAATCCGGCGGACTCACACATTAGCAATAACAATAGGTTTGCACGCCTGTGGCTTGCAACCCTAATAATGTCTCCATTTGAAAATTTGACAATTTTGATTCCTCTATAGCGGCGAAACTATTGAACCTACGTAAAAAGGGTACACACACTTCTGAAAGAGCTGCTTCTGGACAATATAATACTACAAACTATAAGGCTGTACCTATCGTAGTCCCAGAGATGTAGGCTCTACAAGATGTGCTCCGTTTCTGACAAAATTCAAGATGGTGGCCAAACCACGTGACTGAGGATCAAAATTTTTGCATATTCATGATCGCCATATCGCAGTGCATATATGTAGCCACTTTCCCCGTCCAAATCCGTTATTTGAAAAACCGACAATTTTGATTGGTTAATGGCGGCCATCTTGTTTTACAGAACAAATTTTCAAATGCAAATCTGAGAGCCCCAGATCCATTGAGCATGTGTACCAAGTTTCGAGTCAATCGACCCAGCGGTTCCAGAGGAGAAGATCTTGAAAGGTTTTAGAGAAAATCCAAGATGGCCGCCGAACCATCTGACCAATCAGCTTCTTCTTTTGATATGCACTAGATCTCACATTCGCCAATATGTATGTGAAGTTTCGACTTCATCGGTTGAACAGCGGCCGGGATACAGTTGACACAAAATCCGGCGGGATCACACATTAGCAATAACAATAGGTTTGCACGCCTGTGGCTTGCAACCCTAATAATAATAACTAGAACTGCAAGCAGTTTTGGCGGCTTCCGATCTAGTGTGTGAATGAGCAAGTAGGGTTTAAACTAGTTCTCAACCCACCCAGAAGGTCAATAGAGCACGAAATACGCTTTTATACTACTAAATGTGAGTCGATATACTGTCAATATACTATCCTCTGCGCATTATGCCGCAAGGTCAATAGGGCTCGAAATGCACTTTCATACTACTAAATGTGAGTGAATATACTGTTACTATACTATCCTCTGCGCATTGCGCCACAAGGTCAATAGGGATCTAAATGTGAGTCAATATACTGCTACTATACTACCCTTTGCGCAGTGCGCTGCAGGGTCAATAGGGCTCGAAATGTGCTTTCATACTACTAAATGAAAGTCAGTATACTGTTACTATATCATCCTCTGCGTATTGCGCCGCAAGGTCAATAAGGCTCGAAATGCGCTTTTATACTACTAATTGTGGGTCAATATACTCTTACTGTACTACCCACTGGGCCATGCGCCGTAAGGTCAATAGGGCTCGAAATGCGCTTTTATACTACTTAATGTGAGTCAATATACTGTTACTATAATATCCTCTGCGCATTGCGCCACAAGGTCAATAGGGTCTATCGCAGCAACAACGAAATCTGTATCTATCAGGGTTTAAGTGAGTAGGCTCTTGCAAAATTGGTAAACTTTTGTACAAAGTTCAAGATAGCGCCCAAACCACGTGAAATAGGAGCAGAATTTTTGCATATTCGTGATTGTCATATCAGATAACATATATTTCCACACTTTTCCCATCCAAATCCGTTACTTGAAAATCCGACGATTTTGATTGGCCGATGGCGGCCATTTTGTTTAACGGAACAACTTTTCAAATAATAGTTTGAGAGGCCTTGATCCATTGATTACGTGTGCCAAGTTTCGTGTCGATTGCCTCATTGGTTTCAGAGGAGAAGAGTTTACAAGATTTATTTGAAAACGAGGTAAATCCAAGATGGCCGCTGAACCCTGCGACCAATCACAACCAATTTCTAATATGCACTAGACCTCCACATGCCTATTATCTGTGAGAAGTTTGAGCGTGATTGGCCAGATGGTTGCCGAGACCCAGCGACCATCAAATCATGGAGAATCCGTTAACAGAAAACACTAAATTCGCAAATTTGGGGCAGTTACTTTTGAGAATTGTGGGAAAACTATTGGAGCTAGGTGAAAACGGTTGGCATACTTCCGAAAGAGCTGCTCCTGCACAATATAATGCAACAAACCGTAATGCTGTACCTCCCGTAGTTCTAGAGTTATAGCCTCTGGAAGATGGGTTCCGTTTTCGACAAAATTCAAGATGGCGGCCTAACCACGTGACCTAGGAGCAAAATTTTTGCATATTCGTGATCGTCATATCAGATAACATATATTTGGATACTTTTGTCTTCCAAATCCGTTACTTGAAAATCCGACGATTTTGATTGGCCGATGGCGGCCATTTTGTTTAACGGAACAACTTTTCAAATATAAGTTTGAGAGGCCTTTATCCATTGATTACGTGTACCAAGTTTCGCGTCGATTGTGTCATTGGTTTCAGAGGAGATGAGTTTACAAGATATTTCTGAAAACGAGGTAAATCCAAGATGGCCGCTGAACCCTGCGACCAATCACAACTAATTTTCAATATGCAATAGACCACTACATGTCTAATACGTGTGTGAAGTTTCGGCATGATTGGCCTGATGGTTGCTGAGATTTATCACCCATCAAATCATGGAGAATCCGTTAACAGAAAACACTAAATTCGCAAATTTGGGGCAGTTACTTTTGAGAATTGTGGGAAAACTATTGGAGCTAGGTGAAAACGGTTGGCATACTTCCGAAAGAGCTGCTCCTGCACAATATAATGCAACAAACCGTAATGCTGTACCTCCCGTAGTTCTAGAGTTATAGCCTCTGGAAGATGGGTTCCGTTTTCGACAAAATTCAAGATGGCGGCCTAACCACGTGACCTAGGAGCAAAATTTTTGCATATTCGTGATCGTCATATCAGATAACATATATTTGGATACTTTTGTCTTCCAAATCCGTTACTTGAAAATCCGACGATTTTGATTGGCCGATGGCGGCCATTTTGTTTAACGGAACAACTTTTCAAATATAAGTTTGAGAGGCCTTTATCCATTGATTACGTGTACCAAGTTTCGCGTCGATTGTGTCATTGGTTTCAGAGGAGATGAGTTTACAAGATATTTCTGAAAACGAGGTAAATCCAAGATGGCCGCTGAACCCTGCGACCAATCACAACTAATTTTCAATATGCAATAGACCACTACATGTCTAATACGTGTGTGAAGTTTCGGCATGATTGGCCTGATGGTTGCTGAGATTTATCACCCACAAAATCAGGGAGAATAATAATAATAAAAATAAAAATAATAATAATCCGAACAATAATAAGAGTCTTCCGACTGATAGTCGGAAGCCTAATAATAATAATTGGAACTGCAGAGCAGTAGCTACCGGGGACCAGGTTAGCATGGGACATATCGTCTCTCCCATGGGTTCTAACTATCGCGCTCTACATCTGGTGCACATGCACCCTCTCCTCCACACATGCGCAGTCGACATATTATACTCTAGGACAAATGCCCGGTTCAAGGGCTCTCGTTTAGTGAAAACCCTCTGCCTCTCGCCCCACGGAATGTTTCACCTCAATCCAATATTGCCGCCAAACCGTTCAGCCAATCGAAAATATTTCCTTTCAGTGCAACAGACCATGGCCTTCCCGATATATCGCAGTGACCTAGAAATCCGTCTCTATCAGGGTTCAAGAGAATAAGCCGTTGCAAAATTGGCAAAGTTTTTCAAAGAATTCAAGATGGCGGCCAAACCACGTGACCTAAGAGCAAAATTTTTGCATATTCGTGATCGCCATGTCCTATAACATATATTTAATAACTTTTCCGGTCAAAATCCGTTACTTGAAAATCCGACCATTTTGATTGGTTGATGGCGGCCATCTCGTTTAACCTATGAACTTTATGAGTGATAATTTGGGAGAATTCTGTCCATTGATCATGTGTACCAAGTTTCACAACGACCGAATCAGGGGTTTCAGAAGAGAAGATCGTTGAAGGTTTGGAACTAAATCCAATATGGCCGCCAAACCGTTCAGCCAATCCAAAATATTTGCTTTCAGTGCAACAGACCATGGCCTTCCCTACATATCGCAGTGACCTAGCAATCCCTATCTATCAGGGTTCAAGAGAATAAGCCGTTGCAAAATTGGCAAAGTTTTTCACAGAATTCAAGATGGTGGCCAAACCACGTGACCTGAGAGCAAAATATTTACATATTCGTGATCGCCATGTCCTATAACATATATTTAATAACTTTTCCGGTCAAAATCCGTTACTTGAAAATCCGACCATTTTGATTGGTTGATGGCGGCCATCTCGTTTAACCTATGAACTTTATGAGTGATAATTTGGGAGAATTCTGTCCATTGATCATGTGTACCAAGTTTCACAACGACCGAATCAGGGGTTTCAGAAGAGAAGATCGTTGAAGGTTTGGAACTAAATCCAATATGGCCGCCAAACCGTTCAGCCAATCCAAAATATTTGCTTTCAGTGCAACAGACCATGGCCTTCCCTACATATTGCAGTGACCTAGCAATCCCTATCTATCAGGGTTCAAGAGAATAAGCCGTTGCAAAATTGGCAAAGTTTTTCACAGAATTCAAGATGGTGGCCAAACCACGTGACCTGAGAGCAAAATATTTACATATTCGTGATCGCCATGTCCTATAACATATATTTCATAACTTTTCCGGTCAAAATCCGTTACTTAAAAATCCGACCATTTTGATTGGTCGATGGCGGCCATCTTTTTTAACGGATAAACTTTAAAAGTCATAATATTGGAGAACTCTGTCCATTGATCATGTGTGCCAAGACTCATATCGATAGGTGCAGCGGTTTCAGAAGAGAAGATCTTTGAAGGTTTTAAGCTAAATCCAATATGGCCGCCAAACCGTTCAGCCAATCAAAAATATTTGCTTTCAGTGCAACAGACCACGGCCTTCCCGATATATTGCAGCAACCTAGAAATCCGTATTTATCAGGGTTCAAGAGAATAAGCCGTTGCAAAATTGGCGAAGTTTTTCACAGAATTCAAGATGGCGGCCAAACCACGTGACCAAGGAGCAAAATTTTTGCATATTCTTGATCGCCATGTCCTATAACATATATTTCATATCTTTTCCGGTCAAAATCCGTTACTTGAAAATCCGACCATTTTGATTGGTCGATGTCGGCCATCTTTTTTAACGGATGAACTTGAAAAGTCATAATATAGGAGAACTCTATCCATTGATCATGTATACCAAGTTTTACAACGATCGGCAGTTTCAGAGGAGAAGATCGCTGAAGGTTTTGAGCTTAATCCAAGATGGCCGCCAAGGCATCTGACCAATCAGAATCAGCTTGGTTTATGCATTAGATCTTGTCCACCGGAACATATCCTGAAAGTTCGGGCTTAATCCGTCAGCTCGTTTCTGAGATATCGACACAAAATCATGTGGAATAATCAGAACGTCTCTCCCATGGGATGGGTTCTAACTATCACGCTCTACTTATGGTGCGCATGCACTCTCTACTCCACAAATGCGCAGTCGACACATTATACTCTAGGACAAATGCCCGGTCAAAGGGCTCTCGTTTAGTGAAAACCCTATGCCTCTCGCCCCACAATCTCTCCGTATCCGATGGCTTACATGGAGCGCACGCGCGTTCGATCCCGCGCATGCGCAGTCGGTTGATTCCACACTTGGGCGAATGCCTGGTCCAAGCTATTTCGGTTAATGAAACCGCCGTGTCTCTCACCCCATTGGTTCTCCCTATCCCGCGCCACACATGTACGACTCAAGGTTCCATTTCTATACTAGTTTTGCGCATGTTCGACCCGAGCTGTCCTTTCTAAACTACTCTGCACACACGAGCATTCGGCACAATTTCTACTCTGGGGCGAAAACCTGACCCAAGTGATCTCTTTAGTGAAACCCCATGTCTCTCGTCCTCGCTAGTTCTCTCTTTCCACCGCCATGTAAACTGTGACGCACAAACATAGGAACATTTCAGTTGTGACAAACATACGGGCATTTCAAATGGGAAATTTCAGACAACTAAAGCAGAAGATATCCGATGACGAATTTAACAATCCAATGCCATCCTGAAGAATATTAACACCAAACAACCATTTAGTACCATGGCTGTATCTTCTGATAGATTTGTGATGTGATCCGAGCTCTTTGAAGACATATTTAGAATGATTGGTGATTGATTTTCATAATTCACGGTAGCATTACAGTAGAAGAAAGGAGTGACCTTCCGATGATGAATTCATCAATCCACTGTCATCCTGAGAAGTATCCGCAATAAACAAGCAATTACTAGATTTGCGTCATTTACCAGTTAATTCGTTGCATGATAGGAGCTGTTTTGAATGAATTTTGGTCTCAGGTAGCGGACAAGCAGAGCTGAAACTGATTTAGCCGGTATATTGGTACCCACGTGTCTGTAGACATGAGCTATCGATGCACATGCGTAACTTCGCTGTATATCCGCACACCCCTTAGGACTAAGCCTGAACAGCTATGCAGTGAAATATCCGTCCTTCCAGCTGTCTTTTGTTTTCGACACAGGGTCATTTGAAATGCGCCTTCATTGCCTGGACAACTTTAGTTGGTTTATGTAAATTAGGTAAGTTTCATTGGCCACTGGTACTCCTATCTGATAACGGCGGAATTCTGTACATCTTGTCCTTTTCATTGTTAATTACACATTTGGTATCACATTATCAGCTATCATATCGCTACACTGTATAAGGTATTGGGAGAAGTCTGTGTCGTCTTATACGCCAGCACATCATTACTGTGTATAAAGGAGGGAGATAACTTGGCGTCGTTGTACATGAATTGCAATCATTTCTATTGCAAATTTTGCATTCTGTGCAACAGACCATAGCCTTCACAATATATCTCAGCAGCCTAGTAATCTGTACCTATGAAGGTTCAAGAGAACAAACGCTTGCAATATATATAACATTTCTTACAAAATACGTGTCTCATATTCGATTTTTGATTGGTGGATGGCGGCCATCTTCTTCAACGGATAAACTGTTTAAATTTAGGAATGAGAGAACTCGATGTATTGATCATGTGTACCAAGTTTCATATCGATCGCTGCAGCGGTTTCAGAGGAGAAGATTGTTGAAGGTTTTAAACTAAACCAATATGGCCGCCAAACCGTTCAGCCAATCAAAAATATTTGCTTTCAGTACAACAGACCATGGCCTTCCCGATATATCGCAGTAACCTAGAAATCGCCATCTTTCAGGATTCAAGAGAATAAGCCGTTACAAAATTGGTAAAGTTTTTCACAAAATTCAACATGGCGGCCAAACCACGTGACCTAGGAGCACAATTTTTACATATTCGTGATCGCCATGACATATAACATATATTTCATAACTTTCCCCGTTAAAATCCGTTACTTGAAAATCCGACCATTTTGATTGGCCAATGGCCGCCATTTTGTTTTACGGAGCAAATCCGCAAATAGAGTTTTGAGAGACCCTGATCCATTGATTATGTGTTCCAGGTTTCACAACGATCGGTGCAGAGATTTTAGAGGAGAAGATCGTTGGAGATTTTAACCTAAATCCAATATGGCCGCCAAACCGTTCAGCCAATCAAAAATATTTGATTTCAGTACAACGGACCATGGCCTTTTCGATATATCGCAGTAACCTAGAAATCTGTATCTATCAGGGTTCAAGAGAATAAGCCGTTGCAAAAGTGATAAAGTGTTTCACAAAATTCAAGATGGCGGCCAAACCACGTGACCTAGGAGAATTTTTTTTACATATTCGTGATCGCCGTGTCATATAACATGTATTTCATAACTTTTCCTGTCAAAATCCGTTACTTAAAAATCCGACAATTTTGATTGGCCGATGGCGGCCATTTTGTTTTATAGAGCAACAAATCAAAAAGACATTTGAGAGGCCCTGATCCATCGATTACGTGTACCAAGTTTCACAACGATCGGTTCAGCGGTTTCAGAGGAGAAGATCGCTGAAGGTTTTGAGCTTAATCCAAGATGGCCGCCAAGGCATCTGACCAATCAGAATCAGCTTGGTATATGCATTAGATCTTCTCCACCGGAACATATCCTGGAAGTTTGAGCTTAATCCGTCAGCTCGTTTCTGAGATATCACCGACACAAAATCATGTGGAATTATAATAAGAATAATAATAATCCGAACGATTTCAATAGGGGACCTAGGTCCTCCGGACCTGGTCCCCTAATAATACCAATAACAAAAGGTGACCAGCCATACTGGCTTGGCCCCCTAATAATCCGTACAATATCAATAGGTCTATCCATTGGAAATGGAAAGACCTAATAACAATAGGTCTATTCCATTGGAAATGGAAAGACCTAATAAACAGAATAACAATAGGTCTATTCCATTGGAAATGGAAAGACCTAATAATACAGGCATGAGAATCTTCCGTCTTTAGACGGATTTCCGTCTTTTTTCTCGCGAAAATAGCGTTTCTGAGATCTGTGTAAATCCGGTGAGAAAATATTTGGGGGGGGGGGGGGGTAAAAACTTTATGACTTGCCCACGTTCTCGGAAGATGTCCGGGTCAATTTTCGATATCTAGTGTTGATCGCATTTTTGGTAATCTGTTGTCGTGGTGGTGTGTGACGAACCTTGTTCCTGTGGACTCGTCTGCCGCAAAATGAACGTGCAGTTAACGCGATAGGCAGACTGGACAGGACTGGAACGCACTGGGAACAAGAGCCCAAAGCTCGGTCCGCTTTTCGGCAGTCGTTATCGGTCGTCAAACGACTGGCATGTGCGTAAACATTTACACGCTGTCAGACCCTTCCATCCATCGTCATCGACGGCCTTATCTATCGATGCAATAGGTTTCTATCCGTAGGTAATTCAAGCCATCATGTTATTTTGATTACCATTTACAAATATTGCCCGTATAAAGAATTAACTTGTTCTCTGTTGAAAAACGTGAGTCAATATTTCAGTCATGTTGCGAAGTTGTGTCCCCTTTTATGTTACTTTAGAAGGGATGTAACTCTGGAGAAATTCTGTTATACACCTCAATAACCTTTAGGTAGAAAGAAATAAGATAGACAGGTGAACAATATTTAATAGAATGTATGCATTATTCTTCTGGGCATTGAAAGTTATTATATTATTGTATGCATCATTCTTCTGGGCATTTATATTATTTTAGCCAAAGACTAATATATATAATTCTTTTTTTATTTTATTTTATTTTATTTTTTTTTTGTTTTCATTTTTTTTTTTAGCTCAAAGTTTTTCATTATTCTGTATTCCTATTACACTCAACACTCACCACTCACAAGGTCCAGGATCCCTGGGGAGTGGGGCTTATTAAATATCAAATGTGAACCACCATATTACAGGGCATCATGCATACTATGGGTGCATGGCAATAAAGCTTTGATTCTGTCTATATATGTGCTGTAGTATATCTAAAAAATTCAAATTTCCTTTCCTGTGAGGCCACCAAAATGACCCATATTATCAAAAAAGCTTTACGGGCGAAGGGGGGCCGCTGCCCCCCTTTCGCACTTTCCCCCCGGCTCGGGAACGCCCTCGCGTTCAAGCACGTTGTGCCTTCACCAACATCATCAGTCTTTTTTTTGGGGAGCTGTTCTCATGCCTGATAATAATAAACAGAATAACAATAGGTCTATTCCATTGGAAATGGAAAGACCTAACTAGAGATTGTTGGTACAATATCACGGTCTTTCCTTCTGTTGTCTTCAGTAATTTGAATACAGATTTGCAGAAAAGAGATTAAGATATGTAAATTGGCGACCACTTTGTTGAATAAACTTGATTTATTTGCATAAAATCGCCGAAATTAGCCCGACTGGCTACAACGTTAAAACCACTCGCGCTCTGTGTAGGCTGTTTGTTTATAAACAGAGCTAGACGTCACGTGATCGGCTGACCTACATGTATGTCTGGAATTAAAGACAATCGGAACATTTCATCATAGGCAAATGTACACTGCCAGTTTCCATCAAATAGTTCGCAAAGTGAAATACTTTCAGCTGAGACAGAAAAGCTTAAGTCGCTTTTGCAATTATGGATATTATACCTTTGATGTTTACGGACAATTATCACTTTAACCAACATCAAACACATCCTGTCAAGTTTTTAACGGACTATATTCTCAACTGAGCCACCGATCCGCATATGTCAGTATGAAAGAATGGCAATACCCGGAAGCTTGATAATCTAAATTTTGGTTACTATAAAGGGAAGGATAATTACCGTGCGTCCACACCCGTGTGCTCTGCTGTATTCAAGTTTTTGAGGGGGTCCAATAATCCGAAACTGTCAAACAGGGACTATGGTCACGCGGTCATCTAGCCCATGTCTGGGATTATAGACAATCGGAACGTTTCAACATAGCCATATCTACCCGGTCAGTTTCCGTCAAATAGTTCACAAAGTGAAGCATTTTCATCTCAAACAGAAAAGCTGAAGTCGCTCCTGCAATTATGGATATTATACCTTTGATTATTACGGACAATTATCACTATAACCAACATCAAACACATCCTGTCAAGTTTTTAACGGACTATTTATCGTGGCTACCGAAAAACAGAGATCAGCTTTAGTCTCTAACACAGGCCTCGTTATTAGAAGCGTTTAAATTTCAACATTATACTATTTAGCGCACATATACGTTTGACGAGTAGCCTCGTACATATGAATCGTACTTGCAAACGTGGACAGATTTAAAAAGGTGAGTGCAGTGACATGCGTTTGGGGTGTGAGGGGTGAGCGATGTTAAAAAGAAAGAAATATGATAGAAGAAAAAAAAATTCTCCCACCCCAGATTTGAACCCGGAACCTCTAGCACTGAAGTCCCATAACATGCCAGTTAAGCTATTATAGAATCGCTGTGAAAATGTTTACGGTTTTCTTGTATCAATAGTATCTTGCTGTATAGACGCACTCAAACGTGACCACTTATTTTTTCGAATCCAGGGTTTTTTTCAGACGAAAATCCTTTATCGAACTCAATTTCAAAACTTGAAAAACTCAAAACGCTGAAAGTACAATAAAACTCAATTTTTCAACTTTTTAGTCGTGTAGTAGATATAAAACTCAATTTTTTATTATTTTAGTAGTACACTCCAAACAATCTTTTATTTGATCGCTTTTTCATCGCAGAGAAAAATACAAATGTTAAAAATGGCATAATAATAAACATGAATGTCCATTTTGTTATGCATGTACTTCAGAGTGAGGTTATAATGGAGGTTCACACAAATAAACTACTGAAGTGTAATTGCTAAAGTAAATCCCATGCAACACATGCGGATATATGGAATGGACTGATAAATTACATGAACCAAAACTACATATCAATGCCATCTCAAATTTACACCACCGATGAAATACTAACAAAAAGTATTTTTTCTGCCAGTGTTGACCAGTATGACCCGGTATTACCATCTCTCTAGCATTTTTACGAAATGAATGGGGCTACAACATGCACTTTCAGAATGCAGGCGGCCATGTTTGGAATATGATATGTGGTACAGACAATAGGCCTAAAATGATCTTTATTTGGGGATAAAAATTGACATAGAGTGCAAGGTCAGGGAGTAATCCAGAGATTTTTTGGGGACGCCGGTGGGGGAGGGTCGAGGGAGGGGGGACCCCCCTCCCTCTCTCGTGCGGAGCGAAAAAAAAATGGAATTTGACATCATCCCTGGATCAGTGTAGAGTACTATATTGAGGATTCTTGAAAATCACATCAACAACAATAAAGCCAAATGGCAAACTTCATGTATTAATACTGTTTTGTGTTCATCCTTTGTGGAAATTTCATTACCTATATGTCAATCCGTCTTTCTCTCATGTCCCTAATTATTTTCATTTTCGTCACTATGCTGTTGTTGTACGTTGTTAGGCCTAGGTGTTTCAATTTCCTGAGAATGTTCTGATTGTTCCTGGTCTGAAGTGTCCCGTTCGTCAGTTTCATTTTCGTGTATATCCTCTCAGATTTGTTCGTCCACCGAAGCACCAGTTTCCGTGTCTCCGCCACGTGCACGTTTTATAAAATGCAAAAGAGTTCGCTGATCAGTAGGTTTATCGTCTACACATTTTCGTTTTGACCAGTAGTTTTATTATGGCTGAGACCAGACGTTCTTGGACGACTCATTTTATCAAATCGTGTAAACCGTGCTCTTTTAAATTATACAACGACGACAACTTTTGACGATCGGTAGGCGCGCGTAAAATTGTCAGACTCGAACCGGACTGGAGTACACAGTAACACTACCCTCGTCAATAATAAAACAGTGAAAGTTGTTCACTATTTAAACTTCAACCTTGAGAATGTATTTAATATACAAAACTAAACTGTAGTCGATGAGAAATAAACGTTGTTTTTGTAAAAATCCGATGTGTCCTGTCCGTTTTTACTGTAAAATTCAAGTCGGAGTTTTTTCCATGTTCTGCTGAATTGTAGTGGCGCGTAGGCTCTAACACAGTGCTAGGATGTCTGATTTACCGCGAGGTTAGTTTGGATTTTTTTTTTTTTTTTTTTTTCGTTTTCATTTGGGCGCGAGAGTTTGGGCGCCCATACCGGTATACCGGTAGCAAAACCTTCCTGGATTACTCCCTGAAGGTGGTTTCCCTCTACGCAACTGCTATCCATACAATTCCTTCTGCGTTCATTCGTATATTTAATTGATTGTAATTCTTCGGGACCGTAACTCGTCGGTGTGTACCTTCCTTTCGTCGAACTGTCAAACGATTGTCACGTTGCCTTGGTAGGGTCAAGGTTGTTTATTAGCCAATCACGGCGCTACAGAGGGCGCTGGTCGGGAGCCCGCGAAAGAGTGCGCTACTTCACACTAATCCTGGTTTCCGAATGCAACAAGGGAGACAACTATTTATTGATCTGTCGAAGGAAAATGGCTGCCAATCGCTGTCGAAAGATGTTAAATAAAAATGGAAAGGTAATGATCGAATCTTTTACCCCAAAATTGTTGATGTCTTTCGTTATGATTCCAACAACGATCCTGGTTTACGTAAGGTATTCAGACATGATGTCTTTATATCGCCCTGTCTCTGCAATTGACCGCAACGTCGGCCAAAAAAAATTCTTGCCGGCAGACGCAAATTATATATTTCTTCCGACTATTTTTTCACAGAAACTCAATTTTTTTTTCACAGAAACTCAATTTTTTAGCGCGCCTTTGGCGCGCAAACTATCAACCCCAGAAAATACTCAATTTCCGAGAAAAAAACTCAATTTAAAAAATTCCTAAAACTCAATTTGTAATCGTTTTTCATCGGGGTTACCCCGATGAAAAACTGTCTGAAAAAAACCCTGCGAATCTGTCTGTTAAATTTCAAATCGAAATAGATATTTCGTTTGGGCATCAACATGACATTATATGTTGTAAATTTCAATCCCGTAACTCCATTTGCTAAAATTTGCATATTTTGAGAAATTTTAATTTGGCTATAACTTAGAAACAAATGTTTAATTTGATGTAGTTTGTAAACTAACTTGGGCAGCCCCCCCAGCCTTTATGGCTGCATCCAAGCAACAAATCTTCATTAAGACTGACCATGTCACCCTTCTCAACTTCCTGCAGTCTCCCAGTTTTATAGCTGCCTCCAGGCAATAAAGCTTCGTTAAGACTGACCAAATCAACCTTCTCAATTTCTTCATCTCCCTGTCTCTCCCATTTATGTTAGCTTTCTCATGGGAAATCCTCACTTTCTTGGCGAGTTAGCTAGTGTAAAGACATACAGTTTATTCTTGTGCCTGCATTATTAACAAAGGAGAGATCATTTCTAATTGTTATGCAAAATATGGATTTGTAGGTAGCCACGAAAGCCGAAAAAAAAAAAAAATTTAAATCTAACATTTTCGTTTTCATCAAAATTCGAAAGTTCTCATGTTGTGGCGTGGATGCGAAATCCGATCTGCCACCTTGTCTTCCCGATCTCGATCTCAAGTAAATACGTATAAAAATTGAACAATGATCTTATCATCTTAAATGACAGAACTCCAACTAACGATTGTCATGCACAAAACTTGAAAATACATTGTACTTCAACGTCAAATTCTTGTTCACGATGAGTGTCCGATAACTGATACTGTCCATGACGGAAACTGAGCTGAAAAGTCGAGTTAAAAATAGCTCTCGCACGTGCAGAAGGGAGTGACGTCATGGACGGAATTCATAACGGAAGATAGCCGACGAGCTCAGCAATCATCGTGTCAGTTTTCATGTCATCTCAAGAAGTACTTTTTTATATTTTCCAAATAAACCTTCAAAAACGCATGATAATAGGTCGGACACCCGTACCTCTGTCGGGCCTTCAGCCAGAGTCAACACCCTCGATAATGCCAGCCTTCGTCAGGCTCAGGTAACTCAATCTTCGCATATTTCAGGGGTGGGATGGGGTGTTTCTCTGGCTTTGGCACCTAAGGCAGCGGTGGTCCCAATTAAACTCGGACAACAGATTATTCAAGGACAATATGTCAACTGGCGAGACCGATTCCTGTATGGAAGAGGTAGAGGACACTACCAATATGTTATTTGTGCATGGTACAGAAGTGCATGTGAGATCTTCTCAGGATACTAGATTATCTAGAAATCTTAGTCTGAGTAGCTTCATTAAAGCATTCAATAAAGTCAAAACCATTATGTGTGACGAATACCCATTCAGGAGACAGGAATCGGACGAGTACCAGTTTTTGATTATAGAGCTGGCCGAACAATATTCTGGTTCTTGGCCGAAAACGTATTGTTCACAATGGCATTGAGATTTGCAACAATTTCAATACTGAGCAGGGCTGTAACATGGAAAATTGTGTAAAACGTGTAAATGCCGTTCCCATCCTCAAGTGCGGTGTATGTCTGGTTCGTCATCTGTCCCACAGATACAATCTCCTCCCACTTCCAACAGTCCAAGAAGTATAGCCCCTTCTAGCAGCTCCAGAAGTGCTACCACTTCTTTCAGTCAATGACTTGAGGGTAAAAATCAAACTAGTTCTGGGGGTATTTTACATGTATCTGATATGACCGCCTCCACTCCCATTAATATAGAACGTTTGCAAGAATTATTAGAGGACCACCCTGACCGTGAATGGGTACACTATTTGATTTCGGGTCATACTGTTTCCAAAGATGTCATTAGGCTAATTCAAGCCGAGTGTAGTAACGGTTATTTGATAGGCCCATATAGTGATTCCCTATTTCCAGTTCATCACATGAGTCCAATAGGCATCGTCGAAGGCAGATATTCAAAAAAAAAAAAAAAGTCTGATTGTGCAATCTGCCAAGGCTATAACCAAACGTATCATGCTTAGCCTGTTAGGTCACATGAACTTTGCTATGAGAGTTATACCTATCGGCAGGTCATTTATTTCATATTTGATCATGTTAGCCCATTCTGTTAAGCAAATTACATCATATGGTAAAACTAATTGCAGCATGCAGGGCTGATTTGTTCATGTGGCAGTCATCCTAACTTCATGGAATGGTATTTCTTTGTTTTTGGAAGATAGTCGAGTTGATGACAGGGATTTGCAGCTGTTTACAGATGCTGCCATGTCCGCTGGTTTTGTGGGACAGGGCAGTGAGTTCTCGGACATCCAAGACATATTGTTCTGCATTTAGACAATTTTTGCATTTTGTTACAATGTTTCGATTATCTTATGTACATAACATGCCTTTTATATCCAAGGATATTCTCCTATATTATATAGCCCATTGTTTTGGATCAAATTTAAAATTAGGCACAATTAAATTGCACATGTGTGCAATCCGCTTCTTTTACATCAAAGCAGGGTATAGTGACCCTCTTGTTAATGCATCTGGTGAGGCCTTGCCCAGGCTCCGGCTCATCCTCAAGTCTGTGAAGAAATCACAAAATAATGTCAGCAGACCTAGACTGCCAATCAAATTTCCAATGCTTGTTAAATTGTGCTCCATTCTGGAAATCGGATTTTTTAATTCCTTCATTGATGCTATGTTACTGTCAGCCTTGTCAACAGCCTTTTTGACAACTGTTGACCGCTTCTCTCTTGCAGGAAACAAGCCTATGTTTATGTATACTTTTGTCTTTTTGAATTTGGTGCTAATAGTACTGTTATATGGAAATGGAATAGGTCTTTGGATTATGGACGCGGATATTCTCTAATGGACGACGGCTGGATTATGAATGACGGACTAGACGCTTGTAATTTTTTGGCTTTTTGAGATGTGGTGAATTCACAGTATATAAGGATTTCGATCCTGAGCTCACTTTGTCCATTGTTGACATTGCTTTTGTTCCTGATAAGTCTAGCTTTACACTGCAATTAAAATCATCAAAAACAGACCCGTTCCGTCAGGGCGTAACGATTCGATTATTCAGCACTGGGCACCCTCAGGTCTGTCCAATCAAGTATATGAAAGAGTATCTTAAATTCCGACAGCATATATGTGTTCTAGTAGTACACAGCCTTTATTTATCACTGCACAGTTAAAACCTCTCTCCCGATCCTATTTTATCTCATGCCTGAAACATCTCCTGATGACTGTAGGTGTTAATGCAGATTATTATTGTGGGCATTCTCTAAGAAAAGAAGCAGCATCAACTTGTTCGTCCGTTCGCATGGAAGACCATTTAATTAAGACGTTAGGGCGGTGGTCTTCCGATTGTTGCCAACGATATATTTCTGTAGATATCTATATACTACACCAAGCTCAGAAGGATATGTGTGCACAAGCCTAAGTGTACATGTGTGCTACATGTACATATGTGATTCACTGCTGGACAATTGATTACAAGGAACTCTTGAAATGCAGACACTATTAGTTTATAGTTGTGCATAATACTACAAGAACTCTTCTGACTTGAACGTCTTTCAAGAGTCTTTTCTATGCATGACTATGTAATTTTATATGTATTATTGATACCCATTACTGAATTGACAATTTCTCGACATGTTTTCTCTTTTAGCACTACAAGGGTTGGTGAGAGGTATCACTCCTATATGATAATACATATATATATATTTTCCTCCTATTTGGGGATCTCAGCTCATAGATACTTCTCATCTAATTTCGCTTCCTTTTTGGGCATTTGCTCCGGGCAAACCCGGACATTTACGCCCCAAATCAATCAAAATTGAACATCTGACAAGCCGGCTGATAGTCTCTGAGCACTTACGCTTAATAAACGTCCGAGCCACCCCCAGATGGCCTTGCTGACAAGCGTGCACAGAGAGTGAGGCTGCCTTGCATAATGTTTCGTCACTTCTCTGAGAGTCAACACTACTTCGACAAGTGCAAGTGTTATCAGATGGTGGCAGCATTTTTCAGATATTGTAAACATTTCTGCCAGCTGAGCCTGCCCCAAATCGCCAAATGGGAATATAATAAACTGAGAATCATTAGTATCCCTCAATCCAATGTGTTCAGAGTTATGTTTACAAATTAGAAACAAATGTTTAATTTGATGTAGTTTGTAAACTAACTTGGGCAGCCCCCCCAGCCTTTATGGCTGCATCCAAGCAATAAATCTTCATTAAGACTGACCATGTCACCCTTCTCAACTTCCTGCAGTCTCCCAGTTTTATAGCTGCCTCCAGGCAATAAAGCTTCATTAAGACTGACCAAATCAACCTTCTCAATTTCTTCATCTCCCTGTCTCTCCCATTTATGTTAGCTTTCTCATGGGAAATCCTCACTTTCTTGGCGAGTTAGCTAGTGTAAAGACATACAGTTTATTCTTGTGCCTGCATTATTCAGAATTTCCCTCCATCCATTCCCCTCTCACCAACCCTGGTTTACAGATTACAGAAGCAACTTTTCATCATTTTCAGGGGTAGGTTGGTCTTGATAGGAATGTTTACTGATTTATTTTTGCTACAGGGGCATTTGCTCCGGGCAAACCCGGACATTTACGCCCCAAATCAATCAAAATTGAACATCTGACAAGCCGGCTGATAGTCTCTGAGCACTTACGCTTAATAAACGTCCGAGCCACCCCCAGATGGCCTTGCTGACAAGCGTGCACAGAGAGTGAGGCTGCCTTGCATAATGTTTCGTCACTTCTCTGAGAGTCAACACTACTTCGACAAGTGCAAGTGTTATCAGATGGTGGCAGCATTTTTCAGATATTGTAAACATTTCTGCCAGCTGAGCCTGCCCCAAATCGCCAAATGGGAATATAATAAACTGAGAATCATTAGTATCCCTCAATCCAATGTGTTCAGAGTTATGTTTACAAATGCCATATTTTGTAACGTATCATCTTCTGTACAAAACTGCAGCATGGCCATAGACTTGATGTTCAAATTGTGTTCTGGAGACAGGAAATGCGTCATCGAGATACAAAAGTCGGATATGTTCCGTCCGACAGGCATAATTCATGATGTCGTTTTTACCCCTCGGGCAGATTCTGCCCGAGCGGTATTGTCTTTGCCTCCGTCGTCTGTCCGTCCGTCTGTCGTTCCGTGCATCCATCCGTCCATACAGGTGGCGCAACCTGGGGGCCAATTTAAAATTTCGTTTCCGGACAATAACTTTTGAAAAACTGAATGGATTCTTTTTAAATCTGGTGTATGGATACCTCACCTCAAGATCTCGCTTGGGATTGTTTTTTGCACCGATCTGCGTATAGGTGGCGCCACCTGGGGCCAAGTTAATATTTTGTTTCCGGACAATAACTTTTGAAAAACTTAAGGAATTCTTTTCAAATTTGGTATGTGGGTACCTCGCCCCAAGATCTCGCTTGGGATTGTTTTTCATGTCGATTCGCCTATAGGTGGCGCCACCTGGGGGCCCAAGTTAAAATTTCGTTTCCGGACAATAACTTTTGAAAAACTGAACGGATAATTTTCAAATTTGGTATGTGGGTACCTCTCCTCAAGATCTCACTTGGGATTGTTTTTCACGCCGATCTGCCTATAGGTGACGCCACTTGTGGGCCAAGTTAAAAGTTTGCGTCCGTCCGATCCAAGTTTCCTGACAATAACTCCTGAAAAACTGAACGGATTCTTCTCAAATTTGGTATGTGGGTACCTCGCCTCAAGATCTCGCTTGGGATTGTTTTTCATGCCGATCTGCTAGCAGGTGGCGCCAACTGGGTCTAAGTAAAAATTTTGTTTCCAGACAATAACTTTCGAAAAACTGAACGGATTCTTTTTAAATTTTGTATGTGGGTACTTCGCCGCAAGATCTCACTTGAGATTGTTTTTCACGCTGACCCGCCTATAGGTGGCGCCACCTGCGGGCCAAGTTAAAATTTTGTTTTCATACAATATCTTCTGAAATCCTGACCGGATTAGGACAAATTCGGTAATTGTGGGTACCTTGCCACTGGATCTCACTTGGGATTGCTCCGCATGATGGGTACTGAAAGTTACGGTTCCAAGTCAAATCAATTGTTTCAACGTCGGGGGACTTGAACCCCTCGGGTTTTCATTAATTACAATCGTGGGGTGACTCGGTTGGTGCAGTCAGAAAGGAATTGGTGTGTCGGGTTACATACAGATCTTCACGCCTTGTCAGTGGAGAACCAATTAATAACTCTTTGAAACTGATTTGGCGTTATACAATTAGATGGATGAAATCAATTACTACTTAATATCGAAAGCGTTTAACCTGACGGGTAAAAGGCAAATAGCATGCACGAAGTGGGGAGAATGTTTTTTTTTGTTAAATCCTCAAAACAATTAATGTTATAATCTTGAAATTTCACAGATGAACACATATATATATATATTCCCTCAATCAAAATTGAATACATGTACCAGAAACTTCAGCCTAGTATCTACAAATCGCGTGAAACAATAACGAGATGCAGTCATAAGCTGGTTCACTCGCGTATTCTGGCGCGCAATTTTAGTCAACTGGGTATTGTTCTTAAATTAGAAAACAAATTTTTACCTTCTTTGTGCAATGACAGCAAATGTTCACTCGTTTTAGGCACTTTTACCTGCCGAGCTACACCTAATGCCATCCCTGCCGAACTTGCTTGGAAAACAGCTATATTTTTTACGCAATAAAAGCCAACCTTACTGACATATGGGTATAGTGCCTAGCACCCCTATTCAAGTAAAGAAAATGAAATATCCCACAGTATTTCCTGTGCCACTGCTCATGCGTGACTATCCCTAGGCTATGAGCTTCCTCTCCTTTACTTCCTTCGTGCTGTAAAGTAGTGCTTAGAAAAAACACCAGTAAAAAGTGAAGATTACGGCTTCCATAGACAAGATTCTGATCCCCATTCAGCTTGCCCGCCATCCCTTACAGACTTGAGGTGTAGTCGAGGTGTACCTGAGGTGTACACCTCAACTTGAGGTGTAGTCGAGGTGTACCTGAGGTGTACACCTCATTTTCTTTTTCAAGGTGTATACACCTCAAGTACACCTCATGGACTTTGAAAAAATATTTTTGTAATTTACCTACACCTCAAGTACACCTTATGAACTTTGCCAAAATATGCATGTACCTCAAGTACACCTCTGGGACTTTGTCAAAATATACGTGTAATCTACCTACACCTCAAGTACACCTCATGGACTTTGTCAAAATAGATATGTTATATACTACACCTCAAGTACACCTTATGGACTTTGCCAAACTATGCATGTACCTCAAGTACCCTCTGGGACTTTGTCAAAATATACGTGTAATCTACCTACGCCTCAAGTACACCTCATGGACTTTGTCAAAATAGATATGTTATATACTACACCTCAAGTACACCTTATGGACTTTGCCAAACTATGCATGTACCTCAAGTACACCTCTGGGACTGTCAAAATATACTTGAAATTTCCGTACATCTCAAGTTTACCTTGGCTTCCCATACAGATTTCACTGCCCATCAACTAAATGTTTTATTTATATTTCAAAGTACATTTCTTAGTTCATTTAAGATCTTCACAAGCGCTATATTTTAAAATAAATCAATAAATAGGTTGGCTAACTGTAAATCTCATACACCCTCTATGAATAAAAGAACCATAGTGACACATGTGAACACTTGACAGGTCATACCTTGTTTTCCAGTTTACAATACATAAAATCTACTTCTGCTATTTCTTGTCAGCTGCATATACATTCTCAGCTGGAGCTCTTCTTTTATTATTTTCTTAATACTTTTGAACTCTATGTCTCAGTTGGATGTTCCTGCCTTAGTCTAATATTCTATTGTAACATACCCCAATTCAGTCTGACAGTTTGAAATAAGTACAGCCCTTGTTCAATTAACAAATTAATAATTAACAGTGAGTGATACCTCATGATTTTTGTCAAAATATATACTTGTAATTTACCTACACCTCAAGTACACCTCATGGACTTTGCTAAAATATGCATGTACAAAAGTATACAAGTATGTACTTACACCTCATAATTTATCTACACCTCAAGTATATTTCGTATACACTCCACCGTAACAAGCTTGGCATGAACACAAGATACAGTTATCCACCTACACCCAAGATATCTGGTGGACTTGGTGGAAAGGTTTGTCATGAAATTGAGCATATATCATCCACTTATTGTAAATAATTGCCAGCACAATCTTTTATTCATACTCGCTAAATAGACAAAATATTGCTGAACATGGCATTAAATTTAATTTCCTCTATGCTGGATCATCATTCTGGCATGAATGTTACTTTAAATTACCTTCACCTCAAGTACACCTCCTTGACTTTGTCAAAAAAACATGTACCTCACTTTTAAATTACCTACGTACACCTCAAGTACACCTCCTGAACTTCTGAACAACATGAAAAATGTTATGTAAACTCAATTTTTATTATCATTTTGACACCAGGACACTAATACATCAAACTAAAACCTGCTGTAACATTCTTCACTTCAAATTATCATAGCAATCAGTTAATGGGCACTGTTGTATAATTTACAGAGAAACTATTGTTAATCTCATGCAAACTTTGGCACCTGTGGATATGTTGTCAACCTTCCAGATATATTTCCAAAATGGATATGTTAATTGTCACTTCCCAAATACATTGGTCCCTTGTATGCTTTTGCATTGGAATACTCTGTGTGGCAATTGAAGTACTTGTGAGCCAATGTTAAAGCTCCTTTATAAGTGTGGTGCTACCATTTTCCGACATACACGGTCACCTTCCCCTACTTGCAAGTTTGGCTGCTCATATGTTAGTTGTAGGCTTTGTAGCGAAAAATGCTGCAGAAAATTTATTGTAGGAGGAGGATGGGGATCAATCTACTGAGCGGTGTTCACTAAAAAATGAGAATACAAATATGCCTGGTACCTATTTTCAATGGAGGTATGAATATATTTTTCAAAATTGGATATGCCTCAAGTACACCTCAGCTAGTACCTCACCTGAGGGGTACACCTCACCCGAGGTGTACACCTCACCTGAGGTGTACACCTCACCTGAGGGGTACACCTCATTGAGGTGTACTAATTTGCATATTTCGATACTCCTCAACTACACCTCATCTACTCCTCAACTACACCTCATCTACTGCTCAAATACACCTCATAATATCTGAGGGTACACCTCACAGGTACACCTCAACTACACCTCAAGTACACCTCAAATACACCTCAAAGCAGTAAGGGATGTCATGGCCATTTTTGCGACCAATACACTAAGTGCAGTGAATGTCCACTCTGGCCTAATGATGTTTTCCATTCGTACCTTGTGAGGGCATATGCCAAAACCGATTCTATTGTTACTGTGAACACAGGAGTGGATTCATTTGTTCCTCAACCTTCCCTCTCTCTCGTGAGCGAGACGATTCAGAGTACTGTGTTGGCGGAGCCCCATAAGTATAGGACTTTGGTGTCATTCTTAAATAAAGATCAACCGCCTTTCTCCTTCCCCGCTAGTCCTTTGTTTGCTTCTGTTCTTTCAGGAAAGAAGACTAAACCAGTGCAGGTCTTGGGGAGATTGGACGACGTGACCTCTGGCAAATCAACAGATGTTGTGGTAGAGGTCAACCTGACAGAGTCACCTTTGGAGACGAGCCATGCCGCAGACGATTTTACTGGGAGATGTTTTCGGACATGCGACCTCAGATCCACACACGAGACTATGTTGTCCTATTGTGTCGGTTTCTGCAGGTCAAGTGTCTGCTACCGAGTCTGACCTACTTTTGACTTCGACCCAGTTGAAGTCTTCTGTTAACCAGTCTCGAGTTCCTGCATCTGACCTACAAAGAGAAATGAGGTCCGGTCAGTTACTTCCTTCGGGGGTAGCCGTGGACCAGATGAAGATTTCAAGGACGACTACGACTTCCAGTGACCTACTTACGTCGACAGCGGTGTGATGGTAAATTATGGTTATCAGGCACCTGTGTCTAGATCTCCCGATCAGAGTGTTTACACTCGACCTCAATTTAGTAGCCCATATTCTGATATGGCTTATTTTGCTGGTCTTTCGGGTCAACCATATTATCTAGGTCAGCCTACTCGGTCTAACCTAGTTCCATCTATGTCATCAGCTATGAGGCCACGACCTATTTATCAAGGGGTTACTCAAACAGACGATATTATTTGAAGATTAAATCAGCAACAAGCCGAACTGACCTACTATAGACAATTAATGTTGGGGTCAGGTCAAGGTATACAGCACCCTGTGGAGGGTCCTGTACCTTTGACCCCTTCATCTGTGTTGGATTTGTCAAGTCGTCATCCAGGTTTCCGACCTCCACCTTCCGTTACTTCTTCTCGTTCTCTTTCTGAACTTGGCCTAGATCAAGATGAGGAGTCGAGAAAGTACTCGGATATTCTGGCAAGCATATAAGCTTTTTCGAGATATGGAGTGTCCTCCAACTTAGGCGTTTGACGACGATACATACAAGAAGAAATTTCTTTCCTAATGGGCTTGTGAAACATTCCTTCTGATGCTATTGCAGATCATTAGTTTTGTTACCATATGTTTAGCATAATTCATGTGATGATAAATTATGGTTATCGGGCACTTCTGCCAAAATATCTCGATCAAGTGTTTACACTCGACCTCAATTTAGCAGCCCAATTTTCATATGGCTTATTTTGCTAGTCATTTGGGTAAACCATATTATGTAGGTCAGTCTACTCGGCATTAACCTACTTCCGTTTTCATCACCAACTCTAAGGTCACGACCTACTAATCAAGGGGTTACTCTTGTACTACCTCAGAATCTAGGTCACCCTCAACGGGGGAGTCGGTCTTAAATCTGACACACAGTTTCAGTCGACCTTCACCTTCAATACCAGATTTCCAATTCCGGTCTCTACTTGACCCTCGCTTGCTTGGACAGATGTCTGTACGCCCTCTACTTTCATATATGCAAGCTAGGTCATCACTGCCTGGTATGTGGCCAAGTCAACCAGTCCATCCTGGAATCCTTGGGCAAGCTCCTATTATTTCGGGTGCGTCTTCATTCTTGGCTTGTCAGCAACTTCCAACTCATTTGTCTTTAGGTCATGACCCGGTTCAAGCTGATATTATTCATGGAGAAACTAAATCAGCAACAAACCGAACTGACCCGATATAGGCAATTAATGTTGGGGTCAGGTCAAGGTCATCATCAACCTATGTGGTTGGACCTGCACCGTCGACCCTCAGCTGTGTTGGTCTTGTCGATTCAATTACAAGCGTCTAGTCCGTCATTCATAATCCAGCCGTCGTCCATTAGAGAATATCCGCGTCCATAATCCAAAGACCTATTCCATTTCCATATAACAGTATTAGCACCAAATTCAAAAAGACAAAAGTATACATAAACATAGGCTTGTTTCCTGCAAGAGAGAAGCGGTCAACAGTTTTCAATGATGCCGGCAAGACATCATGATGTTCCAAAATATCAAATCCGTATCGCTGATCAGTATTCTTAATCCATAATATTCGTTATAGAGTCGTCATCTAAAAATGATGTACCTCAGTCACGCTTTGATTGTGACTGTTCATATGAGTACCATGAGGTTCCATGGCTTCTTCTCGTACTCATTCTGTACTTGACCCAGATCAAGATGAGGAGTCGAGGTAGTACCCTGATATTCTGGCCAGCATTTATAAGCTTTTACCACATATGAAGCTCATATATGGACTGGTTCATAATGTCTTGTGCACATTGAACAAAGACTTCTTGCAGCGGCCACCGCATTTCCGCATGCAGTCTTTCCGTTCAATCAGGAATGCTCTGAGCAAGGGAAAGTATCACTATCTGGGGGAATGCTCCTGAAATGTCTGTTGAAAGAGTTCACCGGCTTCAAAAATGTGCTGCCAGAATTATAATGAATGCAGACTCCACCGCCCCTTCTCTCCCCCTCATCAAACAACTGAATTGGATGACCATCTACGAAAGAATATTTACTCAGAAAGCTATTTTGATCTATAAAAGTCTCAATTGCATGCCAAGCTCTACTATCTCTAAATTATTTCTGAACACTGCTCAAGTCTCAAAGCGAACTTTAAGATCAACCACCACAAATAAATTATATATCCCTAAATGCAGAACCGAATACTTCAAGGGAAGTTTGAGATACTCTGGCCCAATAATTTGGAATAGCCTACCCCAGTCCATAAAGGAAGCCAAGTCTGTGAACTCTTTCAAGAAACAACTATGTACATTTGTAAATATGCTCCGCTAAAATTCCTGTATGTCATGCTTGAATTTTTTTTTTTTGTTTTTTGTTTTTTTTTTTGTTTTGTTTTTTGAGGGCCTCAAGGGAGAACAGTTTATGTAAACTGATTGTGTCACCCTCTCGAAATAAAGAATTTATTATTATTATAAGTGGATGACCTCATTGGATCTGAGGGATGCTTTTGCATATCCCGATCCAATCCGACTTCCGGAAGTTTTTCGGTTTTCAGGTCGGTTCTCGCCGGTTTCAAACCCGCATTCTTCCGTTCGGGTGGTCCACTTCCCCTTGGGTCTTCACCAGAGTGTTCCGTTCGGTGGTGTCCTTTCTGCACAGCCCCGGATTCAAGTAGCACTTCTACCTAGATGATTCTTTGATCCGTGACCAACTCCGTCGCCATACGGTCTTCGTATGGCACATCCTCAATTGTTTGGGTTATCTCCCAGCTAACACTGGCCCAACAGCGTACCTTTCTGGGGGTGGCCTACGACACCAATCTGGCCTTGGCACGTTCCCTAGTGATACCCTGGCGAAACTTTGCTCAACTCAACTTTGCATCACTGATCGGCCTCTTGATATCCTTTAAAAAACAGGACATCACACCAAGAGGTCGACTGCAACTGAGACCCTTAATGAGGTATCTAAACCATCATTGGGTCATCAGGTCATTGAATGCAATGATTCTTCTCACAGGGGTTGTGAAACATCACCTTCGTTGGTGGTTAGACCCCTCAATGTGATGCAGGGTGAGACCCTCCTTCTTTTCCGTCCAACATGTCACATGTTCACCGACGCTTCGAGGGAGGTTTGGGGCCCCATCTCGACTCTAGTCGATATCCGGCTTGTGGACTCCGATGGAGGCTTGCTCCCATATCAATGTCTTGGAACTCATCGCAATCATTCGTGCTGTTCAGACATGGATCAGCGATCTCCAGGGGCAAACATTGTTGGTCACCACCGACAACTCGACGGTAGTGGCTTACTTAAACAAGCAGGGAGGAACTCGGTCATTGCTTCTCTTGGAACAGACCGACATCCTACTTTACTTGTGTTGGCAGAACAACAGGATTCGTCATGCCAGACACCTACCGGGACACCTGAGCATCGTAGTCGATGCCTTGTCTCGCAAGAATCAGGTGATCTTGACCTAGTGGCAATTACACCCGGACATTCTATCTCAAAATTTCCCAAATCTGGGAAACACTCCTGATAGATTTGTTTGCCACTCGGTTGAACATCCAACTGCCACTGTACATCCTTCCGGTTACCGATCCGATGGCAGTGGCAGTGGATGCTCTATCTCGGGATTGCTTGGGATTGGTAGCTTACGCCTTTCCTCCCATAACCTTCCTACCTCTAGTTCTGCAAAGATCAGGTCAAATCCTTGTGTCCTGTATCTAGTGGTCCCATGGTGGCCTTCTCGCCCCTGGTTTCCAGATTTGCTAGAACTTCTAATAGACGACCCCAGACAACTCCCGCCTTGGGGAAAGCCATTTCGGCAACCAAGGTCGGCGATTTTCCATCAACAACCCAGTCGGCTCAACCTCCATGTGTGTAGGTGATCCACGATCATCCCAGGCTGGCTTTTCTCATGAGGCAGCCCGGAAGATAGTGTCCTCCACAAGGGACTCCACATCAGACTGCTATCAGTCTAAGTGGCTCATCTTCCAGCAGTGATGTGTCTCTCAACACATTGACCCGAGTCAAGCCTCCATTCAACAAATAGCGGATTTTCTCCTATATTTGTTTGAAGACCGGGGTTTGGCACCTTACACTGTAGATGGATACCGTTGGGCTATTTCCAGGATCATTACTCTTTCACCCAGTTTTTACCCGGCATGGGATCCTAACCTCACTTCCTTGGTCAGATTTTTTAGGATTACAAGGCAAGCAACAGTCCCTAAGTTGCCGAAGTGAGACTTAGCATTGGTTCTGCGGTGCTTAGCTCAACCTCCGTTTGAACCTTTAGCTTCAGCCAATCTCAAGTTTTTGTCTTACAAAACTGCTTTTTTGTTGGCTCTTGCATCTGCTGCTCGGGTCTCCGAATTAGATGCTAGGGAGATTAAGCATGACAGACATTGGCCTTACGTTCTGCTTACTACTTCGCCAGAGTTTGTGGCCAAGAATCAGTCTCTTTATGATTGCGAAAAGCATCTCGAGAATTCAGAATCCCAGCTCTGTCTAATTTTTTTTTGTCGCAAGGTCTCGAAGACGACAATTTGTATTGTCCGGTTCGAACACTTGCAATGTATGTCAATCGCTTCATGGACCTGCGGGCAGGGAGGAGGCGCTTGTTCATACCTTTCGGTCCTCGGAGTCTGCAGGAGATTTCTAAAAACACAATGTCGTCTTGGTTCTCCAAAACGATTAAGTTGTCCTATATTGGAGTGCCGCCCACATTGGCGCTCCAATACTACCATTGCGTCATATTGTTTCAGAGACGTGACCGTGATGCAGGATGACGTTTATTCTTTGGGACCCTTGGTGACAGCACAGCGGATCACCAGGGCCGGGGCATCAGGGACACACTTAGAACTTAGTGTTTTTATCCTGTCTTTCTATTCCATCCCACATTTAAAACAAAGGAGGGGGGGGGGGGGCATGCTGGACTCCTCCATTTTAGTTGGCTTTTACACCGAGGTTCCATAGGATCTATGGTTTAGGAGATAACTATGTGAACATTGTACTGATTACAACACATATAAGGGAAGTGGGAAGAGGTGCCGACATACTGACTGCGTCATATGACTTCACAGAATAGTCTTCTGGTAAACCTATTCTAAAGCACGTACCAGTAATCTAACGATTCGAGATATGTGTTGTATCTCAGGTACGCTTTTATTGTACCTGTTCATGTGGCAACTTGAATGATATGACCACACGGCCCCTAGCACCGGCATAAGCGGTATTAGATACAAATCTAGAGAGCTATGATAGAAATGCTCTGAAACTCGTATACTGGTAAGTGGTGAGCTGTTTCGCTGTGACAACTCGTACATTGGAGATTGGTGAGCTGTATCGTCGTCAGATATAAATGACGGCAATTAACTCATTCGGTACCAATGACGTCAAAAGGCGACAAAATAATTCCCTGTCTCAACCCCGTTGACGACTTTTGGCGTAATTTCTTAGAGCCTCCCCAACCCCAATGACGCCAAAAGGCGACATCGCTGCTTCACCGTCAAATAAAACCCCACTCCGTCTGCAATGTAGCATTTTACGCGAGTACCTCGAGTGAAACTTGCACAAATGTATATATTTTTGAAAAGCCTAAACCTTCAACATTCGGATTATCAAAGAACTTTTTCATTCTGACAAACAAATAAAACAAGATCGAGAGGGAAACGAACAAATAATGGGGGAAATGTGGAACTACAAAATTTTCACAATTTTACCGTGTGCGTAAATGTTGCTGCAGAATGTAAATTCACTCAGTAATCCCGTTCAAATCTCTCTATTGCTGAAGTATAATGTGTCCACGAGACCATCTAATCGTTCCATCAAGATGAAATCCATCAGATCCACTCCGTAAACTTTATTTCCACATTTTTCCAACACATGTGTCGGTAAAGATTGGCCATTTTCATCGCGCCATGCTTGAAACGACTGTAATGTCGAATTGATCAATCGCGTGCCTTCGTTTTAGTCACGTGCCTAACAACAACCAACCGAAGCGCTGAAGTGTCGACGTGGTTCATTGGCGCAAATATCAGATTCATCTATTTATATCCAATCGTAGCTTCCGTAATATTAGCCATCCATTGTAACTATGACGAGATTGGGAAAGCCTAGGGAATCACCTTTCCAACGTGACCTAGATCATGAAAAACAACCGCTGGAAAGCGGAGATACACGCCTTCAAATATGACCGAAAAAAAACCCCTGAAACTCTTCGCAGTTTAGCGAAGTCTCTCATCTGGAAGCTGCGTTTATTCTGACAAATGTCCACGAATAAATGAGTATTCATCGGTTATTTCTGGGCATTGTAATCAAAGAAATATCTGCTCACAATCTTCGGAAATCACGTAGGTTTGTGTTTTTTATTTTTTACGTTGTTGTTGTTGTTCATCGAAACATCCGACGATTGCCATTGGCAGTATCATTTTGCAAATTACGAACATGTCAGTGAGTTTACTGATTTTTATTGTGAATAAAACTGCATTTCTTGAGGAAAATAATACACACACATAGTTTTTGTTAAAATATATTATTTAAAATATATAATATATATAAGTTTCAGAATGTCTGGGATCTGAAATGCAGACAAAAACACATGAATGCCTTCTGTTTTGGAGATAATTATTCGACTTTACTGACTGCCCGGAGCTGGAAGCAGTGGGGTTCAGGCCAAGAAAACTATCTGGGGCTGACAGCTAGGATAAGCTGCAGTACTGAATGAGTTAACACAAAAGACTAGTCTGTAACGCCCGATGATTCACTTGTGGTTATCTCACGGGAATTCCGGCAGTCCTTTTCCCTTCGGGTTTTTGGTCAGTCTGAGTTTCCATGCTGACTACCTGTTTCTCTGCTCATGCGTCTTCCCTTTTGGTTCTTTTTCTCCCGCCTTCCGGGTGTGGTATTCTACCCATATGTCAGTACGGTTGGTTTTTATTGCGTAAAAAATATAAAAAATGTACAAGTAATTTTTACATTTTTAAGCTAAAAACCTACCTTACTGACAGGGATTGTCCCGCCCAGCCTCCCCGCTAGGGACACTACCACGTGGCGTAGGAGAGGAAGCTCATAGCCTAGGGATAGTCGCGCATGGGCAGTGGCACAGGAAATACTGTGAGATATTTCATTTTCTTTGCTTGAGTAGGGGTGCTAGGCACTATACCCATATGTCAGTAAGGTAGGTTTTAGCTTAAAAATGTAAAAATTACTTGTAAATTTTTTATATTCGTACGCTCGCCGTCAGAAGAACAGTCGCGCATACTTGAAGAACATGTGCGCGTACTTACGGTGAAGCAAGTTATTCCCCTTGTTTGTTTTCGAGTACCAGTATCGCTGGTAAACGGCTTTCTCGTAACTTTTCAAGTTTTCCACAATTACTGTTCCCGGTACGGAGTCATTGTCACTGAAAGAACGCATTATTGGAAGTAACAGGCAACAAATTAGAAGTCCATGCTTTGCAGATGATGTTTATTTTCTGTAAAAATGGACATTTGTGCTGAGTAGACATGCTCAAGGTTATGTCTGTAATTGCATGAAGTCTGGCTCCATTATTCTAGATCATAATTGAATTAATATATTTTTTAATGATTTGTTTTACAAACAATGGGCATTGATGCTGAGAGAACATTGTTACTCTCAAGACTGATTGCTTGAAGTCTGGCTGTTTATTCTAGTCATTCGCTCATAATTGAATTAATATATTTTTTTTAATGATTTGTTTTACAAACAATGGACATTGATGCTGAGAGAACATTGTTACTCAAGACTGATTGGTGGAAGTCTGGCTGTTTATTCTGGTCAATCGCTCCTAATTGAATTAATATATTTTTTGCGCGAACAACTTTGCTGTCAATAAATTAATTTATTTTCCTAATTATTGAAATCAACTGGTCTTCCTCCACTATCTGATTATCAAAGGCAATACCATTCACACCATCATGGCCAGTTTTTATCATCCGCACTCAGGACGCAGAATGGGCAGGGGAGACTACTCTGCGGATTGCAATGGTAAAACGTTACAGATGAGTCATGATGATGATCCAATTATCATAAATATGATACAAATCAAACAATTGCATTGAATATGCATGAAGCAGAATTTATTAAACATTCAGCCATACATGATCTCTGCGAGTTATAAAGTGTAAGTTGATGCATAAAATTATAAATGGATGATACGTTTAGGTACCAAAACCTGAACGCCACAGGTAGAATCATCTGTCATATAGCATAAGACAAAAAATCGTTTCCTTCAATTTGTGACTAATGTTTAACACCTGGTTCTCCGCTAGGTGATCATGTTTGGGATTCACGATTGTAAAAACATCCCCCCGGTCCGCACGTTTTTCTCAGAATACATAAATAGAACAATAACTCTGGATATTTTTGGCAAGCACTTGTTAATGTAGTATCATGGGAGATAACTCATGACAGTGTTCCCACGCGGTCGGGAGAACCGGGAGAAGCCGGGAAAATGCAAAAAGCTGTTCACGGCCTTGAAAAGTCCTTGAATTTCATTCTTGGGGTCGGGAAAAATAGCATCCATCCATAATTCATGCAATCGAAAATTTCACTGAAGTCTCGGGGCGTTTGTCCTGCTTGAGAGATTTATTTTTATCAAAATCTTTAGACGTGTGGATGTCGTGACCATCGCAAATGGATGGCCTTGCTCAAAATACACATAAACTGGTCTGGTAAAATGCGTATCACGTCAGCACTTTTGCAGAGTTAGTTACTGCGCATGTCAAGAAGTTGACTTCCGGTATTGTATTTGATGACACCAATCCATTCATCTCCTTGTGGGTTCATCCGTTTGTGTGAATCGTGTACCTGTCATTCACTTCGTAAGTTACTACAGTCTGATAAAACTGGTGTTGATAATTGTAATCTTTATTGGTAACGATAATTGACACAAATTATCTCCTCCAAGCAGCGCGCAAATTGCGTGGTTTACGGTTTCCAGGGGCAACGTTTTGAAGGGGGATAACTCCGCTCAATACTTCTAGAGCACTTGTACAAAAGTTGTCTCCCTTGGTATTTGTTTTCTAGCTTTGTTGTCTTATCAGTTCTAATATTTTTTTTAACTTGTTCAAACGATATAAAGATGAACAATTATTCTGAAATTAATTTTCAGACGTTTCATTCAATTTTTTTTTTGTCTTTTTTTTTTGTCTTTTTTTTTTTATAAACCTGATTCTTTTAACATGCTTTGATTTTCGAGTTGTAAGTTGGTGCAGTGATCTCAATGTACATCATGGAATGTAATAAAGGAGTTATTTGTTCACCTTGAGCTTGACTAGTTTTGATCCATATCACCTAACGGTCTCAAAATTCTTCCTGGCAATGTATAATGTAATAGCTGATTTGAAGCCGCCATTGAGTCTGGAAAAAGACTTGATAGGTCTTGAAAAAGGTATGGAAAAGGTCTGGAATTTTGAAATCCCCAATGTGTGGGAACCCTGTCATGATGATCAATGATGTGGAGGTTGTGCCTGGAATCGCTCGTGGTGTGAGATGCCCTGAAACTCAATTCTAGATAACACCCTGGTTGCAAATGGTAAGTTTTCCAAGGAAGAGAGAAGCTCTGGGTTAAATCCTGGAAAATGAGGTAAAAGTCATGTAAATTCATGGAATTTCAGGTGCTCGAAAGGGTACGAACTCGGGATGTCACGCATGTCAACGCACCCAGTTGGCAGACTGATCGCATCAGCTGTTCGAGTGTCGTCCATCAAAGTTTGACCTCATATGGGCATGGTTCTAGAGGTCAAAGGTCAAATTCAAGGTCATATTATTTTAGGACATGGAAGTCTTCATAAATGTTGCAAGACTCGACTCTGTAACTTCCGCTATTATGAAATGGCAGGTTGTGCAAAATAGATAAAGGGAGACAACTCCTTTACCCTGTTACGTAACACCCTGAATACCGGAACTGGAGCTTGGCCATGCATAAAACTTACGAATCGTAAAGTTTCCCACAGATATATTGTGTAGTGTAGGCTGTAACCCTCCGACAAAAAAGGCATTATCAGGGGAGAGAACTCGGAACCTGCTGTCATGACCTACTTATTTTATGACTCAATATGTTGTAGATGATATCAAACATCTGCATTCTAGATCTCCGTTGCGAGTTCTTAACCGTTCGATCAATATTTGCATTTGAAGTTTTGACTTTACTGCCCTATAAATCAATAGGTCAAGGTCACTTTTGGATACAAATATGCACATCTTCAGACTTAGGTCTAAACGTTTGCCGAATATCTAAGCTCTATCTCAAAGGGTTCATGTCGTTTTCCCGAAAAGAAGACATTGTTGGTACAATGACGCGGTCTTTCCCTTCTTACTGCAAATGAATAAATACATTGTCGCGGACCCCTTTGGTGCGATCATTGTTTTGGTCGCTTTACACACGCACAGACACGTTTTTTCACATTGCTTGTTACTTCCTTATAGTTTTTTATTGCGCTTTTTCTTCTAACAAACTTGCCTATATTGGTAAGCGGCAGCTGTTGAACACATTTCCGAGCTTTATTTGGGCCCCACACCGGCTCCTTCATCGATCCGAAAATGTGTTTAGAAAATTGTCCCTGGAGTCCAAACAATGGTTTGAATGGAGAAAGTTAGGCTTGAGTTTTGGTCACGTGGAGACTGTGCTTCTCACAGTCTGTATTTCTGCCTGACAAAATGACTCCAAATATCGATGGTCATGTGACATGAAGCAAAATTGGTTCCGTAGATGCATTTGTACCAGGAAATTCGGGAACATTATCAACGAAAGAACTCATTCTTAGAAGTACCATGCAACAAATTAGAAGTCCGTACCTATTGCGGTTCCAGAGTTGTACGGTTTCCAAAAATGAGCCAGCCCCGTCATGTAACACGACATTAATTTAATTGCGAACACGGGATGCCTCGAGTGCAACAGCCAAATCGTTATAGCAAAATTGACATCACCCATTGAATAGATGAAATCAACAAATGACCACAAACGGGGCGGGAGAACCATTTAACGGCTCAATAGTTTGGGGAAATTGTTTTTTTCAATATCTCTAAACCTATCAAAGCTACATTCTTGAAATTTTATAGCCAAATACATATATATATTCTCTCAATAATACGTAAAAATAGTGATTATTGGATGCATACTTTTCACAAAATTGAAATAAATCATAAATTTCAGAAATTGCTAATTATCTCCCAATCTTTCTGGTACCTTTTCATGGGTTCTACTGTTCTGTTACTTCATGTAATGACCTACATTCATGTTCAAATTTCAGCCCAGAATTCCAAACAATTTTCGAGTTATGGCCCTGTAGTCTCAAAACTGTCGGCGCCCATATCGCAAAAACCAAGATCAAGGTCAGGTTGAAAATTCAGTGAGGTCATACTTGTGTTATGGGGAACAAATGTACTAAATTACAGATTCATGCAAGTTGTAGTTTTTGAGAAAAACACATACAACGATTTTGACATTGTATGATACTCAAGGTCAAGGTCACATCGGATCGTTTTATAAGTAGTGCCAAAAGAAAGTCAATATTGTACTCACTATTGTGTCATTGATTTGTAACTGTCGGTGCGTTAGTTTTTCAGAAAATGAAAGCCGTATTTTCGACATTTAGATGCTTATCACTTCAAAGGTCAAGGTCAAGGCCGAGTTCTGACGCAAGTGCTGACCTTGTGACGTAATGTAGGTCACGTGACCTTATTTTCAAACTGATCACATCAGCCATTCAAGAGTTGACCACCAAACTTTGCACTCATACAGAGACGCTCCTGGAGGTCAAAGGTCAAATTTAAGGTCACATTCTTTTCGGTCATTAAAGTGTTCATTAATATTAGGGGTATCAATGCCGTAGCTTATTTCCTTATAAAATAACGGGTTTTGTAAAACATTAAAAGGGGGATAACTACTTTTTCTTGTTACGTAACAGTTTAAAAATATAACTATATACAGCATGGTCATATAGTAGACTTATCAACCAGTAACTTTCTTTCAGATATGTTCTTTAGTTTTGCCTGTACACCGCTAACAAGGAAAACAGCACCAGGGGAGAGAACTCGAAAACTGCTTGTCTGACCTACTTATTTTATTCGCTCATTTTGTTGAGAAAAACTTCAAACACTTGCTTCCCAAATGTTAACTTTGTCTTCCAATCCTTTTGCTCAATATTCGCAAAATAAAATTTAACTTTGCTCGCTTATATCTTATTAGGTCAAGGTCAGTTGTCCAAATAATATGCATAACTTCAGACGTATATCTAACCGTGTGCCCAATATCTAAGCTCTACAGTGAGGCATTGAGGACGTTTCGTTGGACACAAATTTGGATAGCATAATAATAATAAAAATCCATAGAGTAACAATAGGTCTATCCATTGGAAATGGGAAGACCTAATAAGAAGAAGAAGAAGAATAATAATAAACAGAATAACAAATAGGTCTTCCCATTCGTAATGGAAAGACCTAATAATAATCCGAACAATAATAGAAGTCTCCCGATAGACATCGGAAGCCTAATTTTCTTGATGTCAAAAACGGGCGGCCTTCCTTATGAAATTAGGGAGGGGCCACTTTGTGTAAAACCATGGTAAGTGTGGACTGTACCTTAGAGACTAATTGAGCTGACTGACTTGGAACTTGGAGAGCAGCTTGGCATCAGTGAGAGGACAGTTAGGAATGCTTGTTCAGTTATCTGTGTAATGCAAGATGAGCAGACAGGAAGTACTTAAGATTCATTGTCAAGGGGTTGGATTTTTGTCCCCCGCCGCAACGCGGCCGGGGACTTTAAAATGGTTCTTGCTTCTTTGTGTCCGTGGATGTCTGTGTGTCCGTCCATGTCTGTTCGAAGCGATAACTTCCTAACGCTTTGTTGGATTCTTCCGAAATTCGGAATATGCATTCCTTGCGGCAAGACGCCAGTCCGTATTGCATTTCAGCAACATCTGCCTGAAGGTGGCGCCACTAGTTCTTGCTTCTTTGCGTCCGTGGATGTCCGTGTGTCCGTCCATGTCTGTTCGAAGCGATAACTTCCTAACGCTTTGTTGGATTCTTCCGAAATTCGGAATATGCATTCCTTGCGGCAAGACGCCAGTCCGTATTGCATTTCAGCAACATCTGCCTGAAGGTGGCGCCACTAGTTCTTGCTTCTTTGCGTCCGTGGATGTCCGTGTGTCCGTCCATGTCTGTTCGAAGCGATAACTTCCTAACGCTTTGTTGGATTCTTCCGAAATTCGGAATATGCATTCCTTGCGGCAAGACGCCAGTCCGTATTGCATTTCAGCAACATCTGCCTGAAGGTGGCGCCACTAGTTCTTGCTTCTTTGTGTCCGTGGATGTCCGTGTGTCCGTCCATATCTGTTCGAAGCGATAACTTCCTAACGCTTTGTTGGATTCTTCCGAAATTCGGAATATGCATTCCTTGCGGCAAGACGCCAGTCCGTATTGCATTTCAGCAACATCTGCCTGAAGGTGGCGCCACTAGTTCTTGCTTCTTTGCGTCCGTGGATGTCCGTGTGTCCGTCCATGTCTGTTCGAAGCGATAACTTCCTAACGCTTTGTTGGATTCTTCCGAAATTCGGAATATGCATTCCTTGCGGCAAGACGCCAGTCCGTATTGCATTTCAGCAACATCTGCCTGAAGGTGGCGCCGCTAGTTCTTGCTTCTTTGCGTATGTGGATGTCCGTGTGTCCGTCCATGTCTGTTCGAAGCGATAACTTCCTAACGCTTTGTTGGATTCTTCCGAAATTCGGAATATGCATTCCTTGCGGCAAGACGCCAGTCCGTATTGCATTTCAGCAACATCTGCCTGAAGGTGGCGCCGCTAGTTCTTGCTTCTTTGTGTATGTGGATGTCCGTGTACGTCCGTGCATGTCTGTTCGAAGCGATAACTTTCTAACGCTTAGTTGGATTCTTCCGAAATTCGGCATACGCATTCCTTGCGACAAGACACCAGTCCGTATTGCATTTCAGCAACATCTGCTTGAAGGTGGCGCCACTAGTTCTTGATTCTTCGTATCCGTGAATGTCCGTGTACGTCTGTTCGAAGTGATAACTTCCTAATGCTTTGTTGGATTCTTCCGAAATTCGGAATATGCATACCTTGCGACAAGATGCCAGTCTGTATTACATCTCAGCAACATCTGCCTGAAGGTGGCGCTACTGGTTCTTACTTCTTTGTGTCCGTGGATGTTCGTGTACATCCGTGCATGTCTGTTCGAAGCGATAACTTTCTAACGCTTTGTTGGATTCTTCCGAAATTCAGCATTCGCATTCCTTGCGACAAGAGGCCAGTCCGTATTGCATTTCAGTAACATCTGCCTGAAGGTGGCGCCACTAGTTCTTGCTTCTTTGCATCCGTGGATGTCCGTGTACGTCCGTGCATGTCTGTTCGAAGCGATAACTTCCTAAAGTTTTGTTGGATTCTTCCAAAATTAGAATACGCATTCCTTGTGACAAGACGCCAGTCCGTATTACATTTCAGCAACATCTGCCTGAAGGTAGCGCCACTGGTTCTTGCTTCTTTGAGTCTGTGGATGTTCGTGTACGTCCGTGCACGTCCGTGCATCTCTGTTTAAAGCGATAACTTCCTAACGCTCTGTTGGATTCTTCCAAAATTCAGCATTCGCATTCCTTGCGACAAGAGGTCAGTCCGTATTGCATTTCACCAACATCGGCCTGAAGGTGGCGCCACTGGGTCAAAATAGATTTTTTTCCCGTGTACATCTGTTCGAAGCGATAACTTCCTAATGCTGTGTTGGGTTATTCCGAAATTCGGAATACGCATTCCTTGCAACAGGACGCCAGTCCGTATTGCATTTCAGCAACATCTGCCTGAAGGTGTCACCACTGAGTTTCTCTTCTTTTTGTCCGTTCCAGTCAAAATGGGCCTTCAATTTTGCTATATGAAATCATTCTATTCCACATCATATGATTTACCCTAAAGCTTTTGCATGAACCATATTTTATTTCAGAAGTATAATGTGAAATAACTGGCGGGGATTTCCCCGCAGTACTGAATCCCTGATTTTTGAATTTCGTGTCATCTTAAACGAAGGACAACATTCCCTTCAATTTTGCTAACAAATAATTGTATTGCACATCATAGGATTTACCCTGAAGCTTCTGCACGAATCATTTGTCTACACACGTATATTACTATATTAATTACAACTGTGTTCCTAATGTTTGGGTGCACACTGTGCATGTGATCAATTTCCTGAATTGAACTGAATTCAACCTTGCTGGTCTACAGACTGACAGATGATGGCATGCAGTTGTCAGTGCAGTTGTTAATGTACAGGGAGCTTTCTATGAATGAGTTGCAACCCCAAAAGGCTTAAAATTTATCAGGCACAGACCCATGTTTTTACCCCTCTGCCATTTTTGGCCATGGGGTATTGTCATCATCTTGTACGTCCGTCTGTCCGTACGTCCGTTCGTGAGCGAGATAGCCGGAAAACTGTTTCGCTGATGAGTTCCAAATTTGGTATGCTTATTTGCCTAGTCAAGGACCAGAAGCCTATAGAATTGGGACCTGATTGGTACCTTAGCAGCCATCTTTAATTTCATGCAAAATGGATAATGATCCATATCTCGGAAACCATTCAACTGTTCAATACGAAATTTGATATACATCATCGATACATCAAGCAACTTTCAACGAATTACCAAGCAAGCTTTTCTGATTAGCTGGGAACCCTGGATGCCATCTTTAATTCATGCGAAATCGATAATGATAGCATACATATCTCGGTTACCATTCATTTGTTTTATATGAAGGTAGGTATGTATCATCAATACATCCAGATACTTTGAATCGGGACCTGATTGACTGAAAACTTTTGGTGGCCATCTTTAATTTAGGCAAAATCATTAATGATCTATCTCTGATTCCGTTGGAGTGCTCAGTGAA
The DNA here is from genome assembly GCA_036873755.1 of Hanleya hanleyi. Classification (NCBI taxonomy): domain Eukaryota; kingdom Metazoa; phylum Mollusca; class Polyplacophora; order Lepidopleurida; family Hanleyidae; genus Hanleya; species Hanleya hanleyi. The sequence goes on from JAVTVY010012846.1 coordinate 39,249, forward strand.
AAATTTGGTATACATCATTGATGCATCAAGAGACTTACGATGAATGACAGATCTGGTTTCTCTGATTGGGCGGAAATCTTGGCGGCCATCTTTAATTTATTCAGAATCTTTAATGATGTTTATCTCTGATACCATTCAAATGTTCTATACGAAACTTGATTTACAGCATCGATGTATGAAGAGACTTGCATTAATGAATAACCACATTAGTTCCTCTGAGTGACGGGAAGGATGGGCAACCATCTTTAATTTATGTAAACTCATTAATGATCTCTATCTCTGACACTGTTCAAATGCTCAATGTAAAATTTGGTATACATTATCGATGCATCATCTCGGTTACTTCTACACGATGTGCCTAGGATACAGTACTATACTATACACAATTTTTTGTAATTCAGCATCGCAGAAAACCACCATCGATTGCGTTTTCAATGGTAAAAGGGTTAGGAAAGAACTAAAAATATACTTCAATGCAGAGTGATTTTGATTGACGCCAGAAATCGCTCAGAACGCTTCTTCGGCGATCTAGACCCCAGGAGCATCTGGGGCCTGGGCGGCCCCTGGATCCTCACCTAAAGTGCAATGATAGTGGCCGTACCACTTTGAATTTGCTTCCGACGCCCCTGTATTAACAGACAGTGTCAACGTACTGTTCCAGCTGTCTCCCGTTCAGTGATTGGTCATTCGACCCCGCCATTTTAAACTAATACGAGCATTTTCATTGGATCACTATTAGATAAGACCCACCCCAATCTTCATACACAACCATGTGACTGTCTCAGTTGACTGATGACATAGCGCGGCCTCGTTTTTGAATCTGCCGTCTAACTGGGAAAATGTTGTTGTTGCTGCATCAGCCGATCATAGCCCCCTGTAGAAGATACTATAGGCTAATACATGTAGGCTACCATGCCATGAGATGATGCTTGGGATTGCATTTCGCTCACTTGCACCTACAGGTGGCGACAACTGGTGGCAATTTAAAATTTGGTTTCCGGGCAACAGGTTGATGCCTTCAGCTTCTCGTCAAATTTGGTTTGCAGATAATGCCTTGAGATGTCACTTGGGGATGCTTCTCGGTGCTTCACTCCATGGAAACTATATCACAGAAGCAATCAACTTTCAGTCAATCGTTCTGAGTTGATCTTAAAACTTGGGAAGGCAGAAAGACCCTTCCACATCCAACGCCTATGAAGCAGCAGTTGCCTCCCTCATGTATATCCCCTAAGACCAACAATGCTAAAAAATATTGCTGCCATTTCGGCGGGGGACCTAGCATCCTCTGGCTGCTTGTTATATACACATTTCTTGTCTGATCAATAACTCAAGAATGATTGAACTGATCGACTTCAAACTTGGAGTGCTTCTTGACTTCGGTGAGAGGTTAGTTGGGATTGTTTTTCAGTTACCTGTGTAATCCAAGATGACTGCCAGCTGTCTTGGATTTTCAGTAGTTGGATCTTTTTCGGACAATAACTCGAGAACTATTGAACTGATCGACTTGTGGGATGTATGGCTCATCAGACAGATCTCCATTTTCAAAATCATACTCCTAATCATTGATATGAAATATCATTGACGTCCCCTGCTGCAATCCATCTTAACTAGTGCTGCTGGTGGGGGACATGAACCTATAGGTATCGCCACCTGGGGGCCAAGTAAAATTTCGTTTCGGGACAATAACTTTTGAAAAACTGAATGGGTTCTTTCCAAATTTGGTATGTGGGTACCTTGCTTCAAGATCTCGCTTGTGATTGTTTTTCACAATCCATAGGTGGCCAAGTTAAAATTTCGTTTCGAACAATATCTTTTGAAAAACTGAACAGATTAATTTCAAATTTGGTAAGTGCATGGCACCTCGCCTGAAGATCTTGCTTGGGATTGTTTTTCACACTGCTATGCCTATAGGTGGTGCCACTTGGGGCAAAGTTAAAAGTTATTTGCGCAGTAAAACTTACCTCACTTCCACTTATTGCACTTATCAGTGAAAGAATCTAAAAATAACACAGATCCCAGCCTGCAGGTCACGCGCATGCTCACACCCAAACTTCCTTCTTGTTCCTTCAAGTGAAAGTCCAAGTCGCCATTACTGTTCAGCTCCGTGAAAAATGAAGTTTTTCGTTGAAATCACTGTTACCTTACAATGCCTGATAGTCCTTTGGGAAGTATACTTTACGATATTTAAGCATTATGGCCTCTCGCATGTCTCAAATGTCATGCATCTCGTGTGGTCAAGCGAAGCCCTTGTTTGACCTCCATTCTACAGTGAAACCTGAGAACTCCGACCACTGGAAACACCGGAACCTTGTCAACACCGACCAAACTCTCCGGTCCACTTTTTCTCCAATGTTAATTGCCTATACCAAGACCCTGAATACACCGGAACCTGTCCCCATCGGAACCGACCGTGTTTTTAAATGCAAACCTATCTAAACAATGTTAAGTGGCCCTGAAAACACCGACGCTGCATGCTATCCGACCGACTGACAACTCACGCACCAGGAGGTCGGTCGGCCGTCGACTCGGCTATAATCCGCTTAGAACATTCAGCACGCCCAAACATGTAGCAGTCGTGGTGTTTGTTTGTCTTTGTCTTTCTTCCGTTAACTCACTATAGTATAATAAATACTGGTCCTAGGGGACCACACCTGCAATAACACTGGTGAAAACCCAGACTCCCTCGTGGCCGGTTATTCCCCGTCAGACATATTTAACTGTGACGAGACTGGTTTGTTTTTCCGTGCAATGCCGGACAAGACACTCGGAAGAAAAGGGGAGAGTACAAGTGGTGTAAATTCAATCCGCAATCCGCAAATCCAGGCCATGACGAGCATAACAGAGGATATAATCGTGAAGGAGCAGAGCAATCCACGCTCGATAGGTTTTTCACCAAATATTAAAGTGCTACAACTGACAATTATTACATGTATTCAAATATTTAAGTTCATTATATTATTATATTGGCGTATTTATATATTTCGCATTGTGCTGACTTGAGTGCTATAGACCCGACACCTTACGTGACCTACATTGTACCGCAGTTGCGTCATCTTATACACTTTCCTTCATAACATCTTGTATATATTTTCATCATAAATGTGCATTGTAAATATAAACGATCAACATCATTTATAGTATTGCATATACTTTATTTATTTTGTGTGTCGAATAAAAAGTATTGTAGCACAGTCCTCGTATTAGCCTACTTCCTTCCTTCAGCGTTCTTGTTGTTGTTGTCGTCTCTCAGCCAGACGCCAAAATCATCAACCCTGAGAAAACCGACACACTGTCAAAACCGACATATTTCTTCGGTCCCGTGCAAGGTCGGTGTATCCAGGTTTCACTGTACTTGCCCAAAGCTGTCGACATGGGGTCGTATGCACCTGGGATAGTGCGTGTGAGGAATGTATAAAATGGGCCCCGTGTTTATTCCAAACCTATATCTAAACGGGACACTGACAGGCGTAGAAAGCCCTCGGGTGCCTCAAACTTTCGCTGGCCTTGAGACGTATTTGGCTACGTCTCCCCATTCTAATGTAGGAATTGAGGCTACGAGGCATGTTGATTCATCAGTCGGGGGAGATATGCTAGGATTTATTGACGATAAAGATGAACCATTACCCTCTTCCGACCCAGTTTCTTCCTTTTCAGACTCCACGAAAGGTCTTACAGGTAAGAGACTGAATAAAATGGTATTAGTGGAAGGAACTCTTGAAGACATGGGTTCCGGCAACACAATGAAGGTGGATGTCGAATTTCCCCACTCCAAGACTCCTATGGATGATGATGGGAAATCGGAGACGGGACCAGGTTGGTGTCGGAAAGCCAGTTAAAATTTGATCACTCAATCGGGGCTAACTTATGATTACGAAACCCTAAACAAATCTACGGAAGCTAAGTTTTCATTTGATCCTCAGGGATCGTGAGAATGCCTTCCTCAACCTGGTTGAGGCCTGGATTGTCCGGGCAGTCCCTGCTAACACTTACTAATATAGTGCCTGCTAACACCTAGTCTAACATTCTCCGGACTACTCCCAGTTTCTCTGGTGGCCCTACTCGTCCCCCTGCCGAGACTGTGACTATGAACCTTCTGAGCCACCAGAGATTGAGGTGCCCACAAAAACACCAGGCGGGTATGTATGCTAGTACCGTAAATATGCCAAGACCTTCGCCTGGCCCTGTAATGCAGTATCAAGACTTTACGGCCAGGCACGAGGTCATCGAGCACACCCCGTCAGACCTTGCTTCCGGTTCACTCGCAAGTTTCTGATCCTGTCCTGGCTGCTGTCCACATGGGGATGGAACAACAGATAGAGGAAATGAATGAATTGAGAGAGGCTATGACCAGTCGATTCCTGGTAGGTACTACACCGCTTCCGGTATCAACTGACCAGCCTAACCAACCGAAAACTAATTTGATGGGGGCTATCCTCTCCAAGAGTCCCTACTGGCAGGAAGCCCGGGATGATGATATGAAGGTGGATAGGGATCAATACAGAGATTCAGAATACGACGAACCTACCAATATTGATCTGGATGCAGTAACTTGCTGGCATCTATGACTTGATCCCGAATGTTCCACTTCCGATCCCACATGCGAGGGATATCGAGATGGAATCGGGAGAGTCAACCTGCATTACGAGGTCAGTAGAGACACTTCTGACCTCCACTGCTATCCATTCTGTATGCGACTTGTTCCACAGAACGTTCGGCCAACACACTTCGCAGGAGGAATGTGCTATCAGGATGCGTCCTAGAGCTGGCTTCCACCCTACAGGATCTTCTGCGCTCTTCCCAGTGGTGAAGCCGACTTGCAGATAATCTAATATACATGTACATGATTCTCTATTTATCTTCCAGTCTGCAGATGTTAATGAGGACTTGTGGTATTTGTGCCCTCCAGATGCAAAGCCCCCTACTAATATCACTGTTTCGTTTATGAACAAGCAGGCCGCCATGCTTGAGGAAACTGCCCGCCAAGGAGTAGCGATTACGAACCATCTGGACTGGTTTCTTAAAGCCATTAACTGTCTCGCTGCGGGAGGCCACTCATTTGGCCTGGTAAAAATGTATCCAAAAATGCGGAGAGCCGGTATATTGACTCTTTGCGAGTGCATCGAGAAATGTGAGATGCCTCATCATTTCTGAAGTCATATTTTCAAATTTATCTTGCCTGAAACCTAACAAAACATATATATATTTTGTTAGCCAGGACAGTGATTGTCGGATAAAAATTTGCCAGTCTGTGTCTGTGTTCGTCAACTTAATAAAAAGAGAATCTGGAGTTGAAAATAAATTTGAAACATGAGTGAAAGACTCGGAGAAAATTTGTCGTTGCTGGATAGAAACGTGAATTACTTACAGAAAGAACTATCAAAATATATTGGTTTTTAACGCAGCGCAAGTATGAAAGCCCAGTATATCTTTTCACAATGATGAAATCTCTGAAATCCGCTAAAAGAAACTTTATTTTCACACTTCTGTCGACCTTCTGCACCAGGTGATTCTTCGCGCTGAGATAAAAATGGTCTCTTCTTCTGATCAGCTTGACCCAGTTGAAGGGCTCTGGCCAATGATCGTTTCGATGTAGGTCACCTGGCCATGCTTATCCAATCAAGGTAACTAATATCCCGATCGTCTGCTAGCGTTACCAGACAAATGGGAAAACACCTCTTGCCTGTTTTCGATGTTATCATCTGTTTGATTGGCCATCGGTCGAATTCAAGGCTGATATCAGAAACTATAAGGAATTCCCTTTCCAATGAGATGTCACACGCTCCCTATGGCGGATGAAAAGTTGGAAAAGACCCAGGAAAAAGGCAGCTAAAAAACAAAGATTTTCCGCAGTAACTCCTCATAAATCGCCATTTCTGACCGCAATTATACCAAAATACTTTAGTCTCTTCCAATAAATTTTATTTATGCTGACAACATAGTCGATTTCACTATAAAATGCGGTTGATTAGTTTTGAGTAAAGCAGTTGGGATACATTGATATTTCAGGCCATTCACCAGCAAATGAAATTGAATAATATTTTTGCTCATGAAATCCGGATTAAAAAAAAATAGTCAGCAGTTTCCCTCATACAGCATACAAAAGAACTCCGCAGCATAACAGTTGAGGATGGATTGTTTTCTTTGGCGGGGGCACAGTCGAGAACAATTACAGGAGGGAGTTAACCTGGTTCTTGACTATCAGAAGATAGCTTCCAGTGCTGTTGAAGAGGTGCTGGTACATAATGCCTTTGTCTTCTATGCTTGTGTACTTCTGGAAGCAGTGAAGAGACAAGCAGCTTCGACTTCCGGTCCTAAGGCGAAGAAGCTCAAAAGTAACCCGCCTTTTGGTTCCAAGGCTAGTAAGTGTGAACATGGGCAACAGCAAGGCCATGCACCTCCAAATTATCGGGCTGGGTAGGAAGAAGAGAGGCAAGGGCAAAGACAAGCAGTCAAAGCAGAATAAGTTGTTTCGGGCCATACCGGCTGGCTTCCGGTATGGCAGGAACACCTGGATATCATGTTTCTGGTCCCGCAACAACAAGCTCTTATAGTAGGGGGAAGACTTCATTTGATTTGGCGGAACTGGACAATAATCGGGGCAGAATCTTAACAATAAGATATGGCTTCCGCCTATCGTTTAACACGATTACGCCGTTGACTGCAATTCCCCTCCCGTCTCGCATTCCTTTGATCAGCAATACAATCCCGTGTGGACAAGCTGATAGAGACAGCAGCTGTCATAGAACTTCCAGTTTGTGACAAAACTCCGGAGTTCTATTCACCATTTTTTTTTGGTCCCTGAGAAAGACACGTCTGTGATACATATGGTTATCAACCTCAAACACCTCAACAAGGATTACCATACTCCACCGCCACACTTCCGCATGGAGTCCATCCAGTCGGTACTTAAGCAGGAAGAATGGCTGACCTCCCTGGATTTAAGGGATGCATGCCTGCATATCCCACTCTATTGAGCAGACAGGAAGTACTTAAAGTGATCGTAAACCCTCAAGTAAAGTTTCCATCAAATGAAAGACCATTGCGAACAGTGTCGGAAAATATTTATTGTAATTTTTTACGATTTTATTACACAGAGTAAACCGCAATTAAAGCATGGTATTCTATGGTGGTCTGTTGCAATCATATTTAGGTCCAGTGACGTCACACTGCCTTAATACATATATTTCAAACCTTGTATGAACTTTCCAATGCTTGGTTCAAGCTTAGGGTATGTATACTTTGAGTTTCAACACAGACTCACTGTTCCAATGTGCATGTTTCACCAAAATCTGGGAGATGGTGACTCGTGAGTGTCAAGTCAATTTGAATCTTGCATTTAATTTTCCTGATTTTGGAACCTGCACATTGGAACAGTGAGTCTGTGTTGAAACTCAAAGTATACATACCTTAAGCTTGAATCAAGCATTGGAAACTGCATACAAAGTTTGAAATATATGTATTAAGGCAGTGTGACGTCACTGGACCTAAATATGATTGCAACAGGCCACCATAGAATACCATGCTCTAATTGCAGTTTACTCTGTGTAATAAAATCGTAAAAAATTAAAATAAATATTTTCCGACACTGTTTGCTATGGTCTTTCATTTGATGAAAACTTTACTTGAGGGTTTACGATCACTTTAAGATTCATGGTCGGCAAACGTTGCTTCCAAATTCAAGTACTTGTGTTCGGTCTTTCAACTTTCACATGAGTATACACGTGAGTGTTTACACCAGCGGCACTATTCCTGCACAGTCTAGGTATAAAGTACCACTTTTATATCGATGACTCACTGCTAAAGGAATGCCTGCAATGAGCAGTTGATCCGGGACACGCAGTTTGTCTTAAGGATACTGATATCTCCGTAACTGACTCCATCGCAAAGACACAAATTTCTGGTTATTTATTTAGGTGTAAGCATGTGCGTGACCTGCAGTCTGGGATCTGTTATTTTTAGATTCTTTCAGTGATGGGCTCCGTGATGACACAGAGTGCAATAAGCGGAAGTGAGGTAAGTTTTAGCTTTATAACCTGAAATTTACTAGTAAAATTTTCAATTTTGTTTCCGTACAATGATTTTTGAAAACCTGAACGGTTTCTTTCCAAATTTGCTATGTGTGTACCTCGCCTCAATATCTCACTTGTGGTGCCATCTGAGGGTCAAGTTATATTTTCTTTTCCGGACGATAACGTTTGAAAAAACTGAACAGATTCTTTTCAAATTTGGTATATGTGTATCGATCTCTACTCAAGATCTCGCTTGGGTTTTGTTTTCTTTCACACTTATCCACCAATATGTGGCGCCACCTGGGGGCGATGTTAAAATTTCAATTCCAGACAATAACTTCTGAAAACCTGACCGGATTGGGCTAAAACAGTAATTGTGGGTACATGTACCTTGGCCACTGGATCTCACTTGGGATTGCTCTCCATGCCGGGTACTGAACGTTACAGTTCCAAGCCAAATCAATTGTTTCAATGTCTGGGGACCTCAACCGATCAGGTTTTTTATTCTTAAGAAAAAAACCATTGAAAAGGTGATTCTTCATACTTGGATACCCTTTTCAATGCGACGTTAAACCCTAATTCTCTCTCTCTCCCTTTTCAATGTGTAATTTCTCTGTAAGAAATGACTTCAAAAATGTCATTTCTCTATAAGAAACTATATTAAAAATGTTCTTTCTCCTAAGGGTAATTGTGCAACATTGTAACAAACTTTCAACATTTGGTTACAATGTTGCATAATTTGTCAGATCGACATCCGACTTTGTTTCCGGACAATATATTCTGAAAAACTGAAGGATTCTTTTCAAATTTTCAAGATCTTGCTTGGGATTGCTTTTCACGCCAATCCGCCTATAGGTGGCGCCACCTGGGGGCAAAGTTAAAATGTAGTTTCCGGACAAAAACTAGCAAAAAGGATTCTTATCAAATTTGGTATGTGGGTAGGTCACCTCAAGATCTCGCTTGGGATTGTTTTTCATGCCGATCCACCAATAGGTGGCACCACCTTGGGATCAAGTTCAAATTTTCTTTCCGGACAATAACTTCTGAAAGCCTGATTGGATTAGGACAAATTTGGTAATTGTTGGTATCTTGCCACTGGATCTCACTTGGGATTGCTCTCCATGTTGACCACTGAACGTTCGGTTCCAAGCCAAATCAATTGTTACAATGTCTGTGAACTTCAACCGCTCAGGTTTTCATTCCTCCTGAGCAGCATCATGCTATAAAGGAAGAACAATTATTCAGTTTTTTTACCCCTCGGCCAACTTTGGCCTAGGGGTATTGTCGTCCTCATGTACGGCTGTCCGTACGTCCGTACGTACGTCCGTCCGTCCGTTACCGCGATATCTACAGAACCGTTTCATGCATGGCAACCAAACTTGTTACATCTATTTATCTTCACGTAAATCAGAAGCCTATCGAAAATGAGTCATCTCGGACAATATTTTGCAGAGTTATGCCCCTTTTTACAAATAAAAATCCATTTATGATTTATTGTGATAATTTCAGAACCGTTCCATATACAACATCCTAACGTGATACAGTTGTTTCTCTTGACCTGAACTAGATGCCTATCGAAAATGAGTCGTGTCAGAAAGTATTTTGCAGAGTTATGCCCCTTGTCTAATAAAATCCACTAATTCCTATGTTAAGTTTGCATATAATTTCTATATCCTGTTTGTATACTATCACATTTATTTATTGATTGGATGACTGATTTATTGATTTATTCTCTTACACAATGCGAAGAATGCCTGCAAATCTGTTTTGAAAAGGACACTAGATGCTTATCAAAAATGAGTCGTGTCAGAAAGTATGCCCCTTGTCTAACAAAATCCACTAATTCCTATGTTAGGTTTGCATATTATTTCTATATCATGTTAGTATACTATCACATTTATTTATTGATTGGATGACTGATTTATTGATTTATTTTCTTAGACAATGCAAAGAATGCTTGCAAATCTGTTTTGAAAATGACATACATGTGCCATTTAGTATACATGTACTGTATTTATCTAGCCATGTGTACTGTTGTTTTGGTGAGACATCGATACAGCTCTTTCAATTTATTCCAGAAACAAATTAATTTAAGGGGAGGAAAACTTTTCTTTTTTTCAAAGAAAGTACACTTACAATACCAGGGGTAAATATTTCTTCCCACAAGCCAATCAATTGGTAGAGACACCCTTACATTATAATAGCTGGGGTTCAGAGCCGAGGGGTTTCGATAGCGCAGCTTCATGTTTACCCCTCATCCAATAGGGCTGCGGGGTCTTGTCATTGCCATGTACGTACGTCCGTCCGTCCGTCCAGTCGTCGGTCCGTCCATCAACATGTATTTTGTCCGCTGAATATCTGCAGATCTATTAAGTCTGGTCTGACCAAACTTTGGTGAGAGCTTCCTGTATGGCAACTGATGAAATGATTAGATTTTCAGATGGCTATGATGATTTTATGATTTTTAATTATTTTTTATTGTTTATTGATGCTCACCTTGTGCACTGCTATCTATGCACATCGGGAACCCTAGGTTGTATGTTGCATTGTGACTTTTGAGGGTTCCCTGATTCCAAGAAGCTCTGTGTAGCGGTCCATTCGAGATTTAGACCATCTGGAGATATGCCCATTGGGAACCCTTGGGTGTATGTTGCATTTTGACTTGTGAAGGTTCCCTGATTCCAGGAAGACCTGTGTTGCAGTCCATTCAAGATTCAGACCATCTGAGAATGGTTATCATTGGATGGAACCTCAAGGCTTTAAATTAATTCACAAAACTTTTTACTGCAGGCTCTGGTAGTTTAATTCTTTAGCAAGTAGGCCAGTAAAGTTTCTGGAGGCTTAGCAGATTTGAGATGTAACAGGGACAGTGGCATCTAATTATTTTAGGCCTGTATTCAAGAATATCTTTAATTTGAAAACAAACTTTTCTAATGCTTCTTTATTGAAACGTGATTCCCAGTTGCTTCGCAATTCACACATTATTAACTAATATACATAACGTAGAAATATATTATAGGATCACCTTATGATGTTATTCATGATGTTTATCAGTATTTGTATGCACAGAATGACCTATATATAACACATTAAAGGTGAAATGCAAAGGTTTTCATATTTCCCTAGTTAATGATGGAAATATCAGTCCAAATACTCTGTTTAGTTTTATTTGAAGTATTTTATCTCCTGGTAGCTTTTGAAAAGGGCTTCAAAATTGGCATCTCAAGCCCGACCGATTTCAGAAATGAAATCCGCATCGCTTATCTGCCCTTGTTTGACGTTCGTTTGTGACGTCACATCAGACCATGTGGCCGAGCATCAATACTTTTAACGTTCAGTCTTTGGGCGGCTGGTCTGACGTGACATCACAATCAAGGAAAGATAAGCGATGAGGTTTTGCAAATCTGAATTCAGCTGTGCTAGGGATACCAACTTTTAAAAA